>CACRXK020000235.1:0-97466 GCA_902702795.2 Paramuricea clavata | reverse complement strand
GTCTAAAACACTTTTAGGGTTAAAGTAGAATACTTAAAGTTATGTTATTCGCAATAAAACTTGTCGGCAAAAGGAATATGAAGGAGTGCAAAATTCATAAATTATGGCTATAAATAGCTCTATTGTTTACCTTTGTCATATGCCTTTGTGATAACCGGAAACACGTTCAAGGTTGCTCGCGGAGTTTTTATAGTGACTAATATATTGCACAATCATTGTATTTAACTCAGAAAAGTTTAATTCGATCGATGAAATGCGACGGATCTTTGAGGTCTAAAACGGTCAGAAGAAATAAATTCGTCTAGGACGTTGTATCCCTCATGATCGGACAATGTCAATGTCGTAAATGTGTGTTGCCGTAATTAACGTCGCATCGAATTAATAAATTGAATCCATGAAGTTATTATATTCTGTTAAAAGTTTTCCGCATTGCCCATTTGTGAGAATTTTTGTCCTTTCATGCAAACCATTCAATTCATCTTATAAAACGATCTTAGTTGCATTGACATTGACTAGCTGCGACGTATACTGAGATCTGTCCTTTATTTTTAATCTATACAGCAATAATAATTTTTTCAGTAGTTTGCAGCTAATCGCCATTCTGTGAATAACTTTCAACTTCAATTGGTATTTTTCAGCAAAAGTTGATTTGTCTCATAATAATAGTATAAATTATACCAATAAAAAATACATAACATCGTAGTTTGCATGCGGTGTTTTTTATAGTGCTTAATTTGGGTTAGAACAATGACATCTCTCGACATGTCCAAGTTAGTCTGGGAGTATTTGTCCGCACCTGCACAGTTTAGTTATTTATGTGGAAACATGTGCATTGCCCAATCATGGATGGTATTTTATCTATGAGAGTCTGTATTTTATCCTTTGATTTGAACTGAAGTTCAAAATGCACACAAATTTCTTTCAGCATCGTTATTTTAAAAACAGATGGGCTCTTCTGTTTGTACATGTGATATAAATCATACGCGTCATGGTATATAAGATGGCATACGTCGATCTCAGCAAGCATTAATTTTCCACAAGTTGTCCACAAGCATTTCTCTTTGTGCTTTCGCCTCAAAATGAAGAACACGTAAACTTACGCATTCTCCTTCATGAAGAACACGTAAACTTACTCTAGTTATCTGCAGTTTCCCTCCGCGTCATTAAAGTACTAATTACAACACGTAAAGAAGTAAAAGTAGCGTAATACTTGCGAGATCCCATTTGAATTAATTTCCCATAAAGAGTAAAAACAGTTTTTGATAATGACAAATTGGAAACATCTCTTCCCTGTACAATTTCGAACAGGAACCGATTGGAGGGAATACTAGCACGGTCTTAGCGGCAGGGCATTTTTTAAGAATTCGTCAGTGGGGGGGCCATCTACAAAAAGGGACCATACTATACCAAGTGTGGAGCAATGATAGATGGTTTGTTGGTAACAAAATGTTTGGTGTGGTATCGCATTTAATAGTAGGGGGGGAGTAGGGCCGTAGGAAGCTCTTTTCGTTTGGGGGGGGGGGGCTGAAAGCGAGGGCCGAAGGCCCGAGGAAATTTTTAAATTTAGAGTCTCTGAAATGCCATTTCCTGGACTTTGGGGAAAATTTGGTGGATTTCTGATTGTCAGAAAACAGTGTTTTTAGTATGTGGAAATTTAGAATTCAGTAGTACTAAATGGACGAAGGTGTATTTAATTAACGATATATTGGATAAGTTGCAAGAGAGTATGGGTAATATCTTCATTCTTTACAGTTTGTCATGGATTAAATAATAAAGGTCTGCATGATTTTGAAAAATGAATGACCCTACGGCCCTGGAGAGGGTCTGGGGTTTTCTCCCCCAGAAAATTTTGTATTTTTCTACCCCTATGACTGCAATTCCCTGCATTTTCTGAAACAGATTTTTGGATATACAGCATTACATTATGCTGTAGATAGACTGAACCTTCAGTTAAGTACTTGCATAGTATGTTTTATATGTAGATACCACAACTTGGCCGTCACTTAGGGAGCCAGCTTGATAAACTTAGAGTTCCCGACTCCCACGAAGCGCCACCATGGTTGGCACAGAGCGGAAAAATTTTGAAAATGTTGCGTCTCTAAATCATCGGAAATGGCATTTTCAAAGTCTTCTATACGTCTTTTGTTTGGCCCTTTCATTAATTCGTTCATTATGATTTGTGAGTCTATGATATCCGCGAGTCAGGATGGATTATTACGAGAAATGTTATCAAAATATCGATTACAGATATTTGATTATATGTATATATGATTTCAAATACTTCTAGTTTCGAAATCAAATTGTTTTTTTTGGTGGGGGGTCAAAATTATCCCCCCCCCCCCCTTATAAAACACTTAGTTGAGGGGCCTGTTGTCCCCTGCGGTCACTAACTTGTCCAACAACTCAAATCTATAGGGTCTGGGAAATGCAATCCACTGCCTGGGAAATGTTTAAAATCTAATAAGGTATTTATTAAACATAAAAGACAGGACATAAGATTCACAAAGCAAATTTCAGTTACTCGAATATCAAACCTCCCTTCTAAATTCCATGTTTTGCTTATATTTTAGAGAAAAGGGACTTTGACTGGGGGGGCCAAAATGGTTGAGTGGGGGGGCCACCATGGGGGCTGGGGGGGCTTTGGCCCCCCCAGTTATATAGTTAAAAAATGCCCTGGCCTCAGCTAGCCAATGGGAATTTAGCCGGCGGTTCGGCCGGCAAAAATCGAAAACATGGGGTGATGGTTGCAGGCCCACTATCAAGTTCCCTTGGGCCTGCTCGCAGGCTATACAATGGAATGCATGCTTCATTTTACACTGTGATAAATGGGTCCAGTTCATCTATATTTAATATAAATCAGAAGAACGTATCAGAGTAACATTTTATTGATGAATCATGAACATCTATATTCATAATAAAACACCTGCCTCATTCCCAGGCGCTAATACAAAAATTCACATACGGGTCACTATATAAAAGTTTTACATGAAGTAGTACATCGCGACGAACAAGCGCAGGGGTTTCTGGGCTTGAGGCAGCGAAAATTGAGGAGCCAATCAGAACGAGCTAAGCAGAACGCCTTTGCGCGCCTATAATGACGCACTACTTCATGTAAACTGTTTATATAGTGACTCGTATGCGAAATCGTTTTATAGCGCCTGAGGACGAGACAGATAAAATACCGTAAAAAGATTTATTGTAGCCTCTACAACAAATTCCTGACACCCCTAGAAGGACCTACAGAAAAATGCCTGACCTCAAGAGATGCCAAACAAATCCCCAGGAATGGGCATTATAATTAAGTTCTTGTTACTTTTCTTGGCGATAATGTTTGGCTTGGTTTGTGAAAACACCATGTAATGTTGCTATTGCAAATCTTTCGATCTCATGTTTGGTTTTCATGATACTGCTAATAATAATATATAATGCTGATTACGATCCGGAGATCGAAAGCATTGCAATAACAAATACACTTGAACGCTGTAACCTACTCCGGTCTCTCCCCGACTCCTAAGATCCACCCCTGAAACATCTATTTCACAGTGAAAACAGATTGGTTAAAACATTTTAAAACAGGCGAAACTTTATCTCAGATTTATGGAATTTTGAGATCTATATAATATATATTTCAGATATATTTTTATTGGTATAGTTTGCTAACAAACGCTAACAAAAATGACAAATATTAATTTGTTTTAAAATCTAAAGTGAAAAGAAAGTTTGAAGCAAGTATATCCTAGCTCTCGTTGAGTTACAACAGAAATGTTCCAAGTAGCATCACCAATATCACAAACCAATTGAATGTGACACTCATACCACCAAAGTTGACATCAGCCGACTTGCAGGAATCTTATCAACAAAAAGAAAAATGATTTGTTTCAAAATTTAATCTAATAAACCCAACATGCTTTCCCAACTTTTACATGCAAAAGTGTAACTCCATGCACTAAGGAAGGTGGCGTGAGATGTAAGATCCTGCCAAATCTTCTGTGCTAAGCCTTGATTATAGTAAAATAACCTTTAGAAATAGTAAGATAGTTGTTCATTACAAATTTCACACCAAAGAGATTTGTTTTTATATTTCTATCGAAAAGTTAGGCAATATTGCTAAATGACGAAAATGTAAAAAGTCAATATATTATGTGGAAAGAGCAATTTGTTTAAATTTGAAACATTAGCAGATGACACCCCCCCCCTCACACACACACACACACACACACACACACACACACACACACACACACACTATAGCGCATCAAAGGGATGCCGCTACGTTCTGATTGGCCGAGCGAGTCTGACGAGTGTGGCTGATCACGCTGTGACTCACGGACAAGCTCACGCACTCAGCAAACGGAGTGAAACTGAAGGTAGGCCTAATATTATATAGCGAAACCGCGACGGATTAAATAAACTCACGGATATTTCGTTTTAAACGTATATACAAATTTAGTAAGGTTTATTTCTAACTTTTCTAAGGTGTAATCGTAACAATAATTTTAATCTTTGCCTTGGCTCGTCTTCATGTTGTTGTTGCGTGTTGTACATAGCGTTAAGAATGGGAAGTTGACGTATGATTGCTTTTTGGATATATTTGTTTAGGCTTGATTGCAAAACTTCATTTTCCCCACGAGGAGAATGGATAGAAGAGGAGAGGAGGAAGAGAAGATGAGGAAGAGAAGATGAGGAAGAGAAGGCCGTGAAGAGGAGAAGAAGAGGAGGAAGAAGAGAAGAGAGTGAAGAGGAGGAGAAGTAGAAGAAAAAGTGGAGGAGAAAAGTTGGAGGAGAAGAAAAGGAGGAGGAGGAAATATATAAATAATGTGAATATCTGTTGAAAGGAACAGTTTTCTTTTGATCTTTACTAAAACGTCTTGTCTAATATGTCTCATATCTGTGATATTGGCGTGAAACAATATTCGACATTCAAGATGCAACGCCATAAAAAGAACGTACATGAGGAAAGTACTTTCACCAATCCAGTCGCTCACGTCAACGGATCGGCAGTGGTTGCGCACAGAGTTACAATACTGTATTGGTGAAAACGCTTCAGGAGAATGCCAAGACAACCATCCACCTATACATGATATTGAATTTTAGGAAGTACACCCTCCGCAATTGACTCTGATTATTTTCTTGATCTATCTCAATGTAACCTGATCCGAAATTTGTCTGTAATAATTATATAGTGTTCAAAATATATTCCATCAAGGCAAAGAAACCAGAAACATTAGTCTGAATACTCACTATATAGAATTCTTCAAATCTGCTTGGGACAAGCAACAGATTTCTATATTGGTACGAGTCAACGAATATATCCAAAAGCAATCATATGGACAACCTTCCATTCTTAACGCCATGTACAACACGCAACAACAAATGGAGAATATCATGCATTCGCCTCAGTTAACAACACCAGATGAAAAAATGCACCTTATTGCAATGAATTTCATCAATTTCAAGCGTTTCAAAATATACTATCCAACCAGCTCCAAGATCAAGATTGGTTGCAAAATAAACTTCAGAATTTGATAATTACATCTACGAAAATCCTTGTGGGAGCCTCAACCTCGCTAAAGCAACCTGTACAAAGTCATACGGAAGATTCCTTGCGGAGGATTATCGGTTCACCAGAGGTCCCCTATGCCCTTTTTTAACACCATCTCCTACCATTCCTCTCGAGCCAAAGCCATACTGGTATGCACTTGACACTGATGTGGAAAATAGTGGCTCTGATAAAAACGATACGATAATGAATCAGATGATGTAATCGAAAAAAGGAGTGACTCAGATGATGGACAATTGGAGCAACAACATGCACGTACGATACTAGTCAGTGGTGTCAAGTAACGAAGTAAATGTACTTCGTTACTGTACTTGAGTACTATTTTTGAGAAGTGAGCATGTAACAAAGTAAACTTTTTGTGGAGTACTTTTACTTGGAACGAAGTCATTTTAAGAAGTAACGTTTTACTTCGTTATTTTCATTTTGTGGCGAAGTATTTCGTTACTTTCTCACATTTGTTTAATTTTATGTGATTTATCCCGATTTATTCTAATTTTGGGATAGGTAATAGGACCTCTACATGCGTCTGGGATCTCTCGTTTGTGGGTTACTTACATGCAAGCATTATTTATTTAATGGATTTCTTATATCTTCAACGGGGTTTGGAAAGTAAATCATGCCGTGAAATATTATATATTATGGTGCACGCATATAATGCGTGTGCCGTTTTGTGTCTTTTGTATTTCAATCCATTGGAGTAGTCCCCCCCCCCTTACACGCTACAGACAATAGTACTTTTACTTTTACTTTGTACTTCAAGTATTTTTTAAGGATACTTTGCACTTTTTACTTAAGTACGTTTTGCCTCCAGTACTTTTTACTCTTACTCAAGTCGTTTTATTGTTAATTACTTCTACTTTTACTTGAGTACAAATTCAAAGTAATTTAGGCACCACTGATACTAGTGCATTGGTAGTACTGGTGTGGAAGGGAATTCAGAGGAAAACGAGGATGAATTCGAATCAGATTATGCCATCATAGAAGAGAATGATTCAGATGATGCGTAATCGGGGCAACTTAGCCTGCGTAGCAGCCACTTGATTTTTTGAAGATTTTGAGGATTTTTCAATATTGAGGATTATTATTATTTTTCAATATTGAGGCTAGGGGCAACTAGATGTCAGTCATGAAGACGGCGATTTACTACCATATTCGAGCTTCCGTGAAGCGTGCATTTACAACTAGCTTTAAAACGTTTCTTCAGCATGAGTTTGTCATTCAAAACATTTTATTTCGCTCCTAAAACATTTTGTTTTGACATAATAACTTCTGTGGGCGTGGTATAAAACATATTGTTTTGCACGCGAAACTTTGAATTTCGGCGTCAAAACTCAAAAGGACACTTGTATTACAGAGGTTTGTTACGTAAACATAATCAGAAGGTGCTATAAATCTGTTATTTCGATTTCTATAGCAATTTTGTCAGTATAAAGTCAGTCCGTGTGAAAAATAAGAAGTTTTCGCGTGCAAAACAATGTGCTTGACACCACGCCCACAAAAGTTATTAAGTTTTCGCGTGCAAAACAATGTGCTTGACACCACGCCCACAAAAGTTATTATTGCAAAACAAAAAGTTGTGATTGACAAACTCATGCTGAAGAAACGTTTTGAACCGTAGTTATAAATGCACGCTTCACGGAAGCTCGAAAATGGTGGTATGAGGGAGAGAAATCCCACATGCAGACTAGACGAGCCCAAGCGAAGATTAAAATTATTGTCACGATATTACCTTAGAAAAGTTAGAAATAAATCTTAGAAATAAATAGTCTTTCAGAAAATGGATTCAATTCTTCCAACTAAAGAGTAAAGAAACTAAAAAGACTTTTTCGGTTTTAAAAAACCATATGCAATAAAACGACTATATTTACACATGCGAAACAATATCACGATTTCGTTCCTAATTGGTCAGAGAGCACCGGATAATTCTCAGTATTCGGTACTTATCACGAAACCTCAGCTGCCGACGTGCTCAGCGTTAAAAACGTGCATCCAAAAAATTATTGGACGCTGTCGTGCCCAATCCCCAATCCCCGGCGCGGCTATTGCTAACAACTCAAACCCAAAAGCGCGCGAAAATAAAATAAATATACTTGAAACATTAATAAACTTCGTTTAATTTTTTTATACGTTTCTGGTGTCTTTAAATGTATAATAAAACAATTATTGAATTCGGCTTTCGCATGACATCAAGAATTATTCAGACCTCGGTCAATGTTATATCCGCCTCAGCTTCGCTTCGGTAGATAACATGCATTTAACTTCGGTCTGAATAATTCTTGATATCATGCTCAGCCTCATCCAATAATTGTTTTTATAGTATATCGTCAGTTCTACCGCCTATCGGCCGATACGATAATAGTGACTGAGCGAAAATATCCGTGTAATATCGAAAATCGCGCAACTATCACGAATTTTATCATGGAATTCGGGAGATTGGCTGTCAATGGTATCGATTGCCAGTTTGGAAAGGCGTTATCTGAAGTGGAGAAAGAAGATCATCACATAAAGACAATGGAAAGGTTGTTAGAAAACTGCGAATACTCCTTTAAAAATTTCTATGCGTCACACCAAAAAAATTCAAGTTATGTGCCACCACACGGGACTAGGCAGCCGAAAGTTTCGAAAATGTCAACAATGTCTGAAGGCGAAAGTTAAAAAGAAATCCGGAGCAAACAATACTCGATACAAAATTGCTACCAATGCGTGTTTATAGGCATGTTTCGGTATAGTGGATATCTCATTAAACATTCACCGGACGTAACGCTCGCTTTAGTCCCTATAATGTGTGTGTGTGTGTGTGTGGGGAGGGGGGGGGGGGGGGGGAATGGACTAACGTAAATTAATTAAGTAATAGTTCCGGTTTTATTTAAGCATCGAAAAAATAAAACAGTTCGGCATGATAGACTCTTTGAAGATGTTTCGTCACTGAATGAATGCTAGTGACAGAAATTTCTCTCTTGCATATGTTTGTATTTTATATAATGTATTTGAACTTTTTCGCAGTTTGAGATCAAGGCCTGATTATATTGGCTTTTGAAATGTTTTCCAAAAAGGATAATAAAAAATGTCACAGGCACAGTGTCTCGTCTTAAATTTTGTCTGAAAATTTAGTAAAAAACTTGCGTTGTTAGACTTGAGCGACTACCGTATTTACTCGTTTGAGCGCCGCGGCGCTCTTTAAATTATCAGAGTTTCAGATGCGGCACTCATTCAGGGGCGGCGCTCAATTGGGGGCGGCGCTCTTTAAAAAATCTTTTACTTAAATTAAAATTTAAATTCTTTAAATTCTTTGTCGCCAAATCTCCCCATTTTGACGGAGGAAAGTTTTTACACTGTTTACAAGTTTACAAAGAGTCAATGTCACTGTCCTCTTCATGATCCGAGTCCAACTGCTGCATAGTAACCATTGTTGGACATGCTTTCTCGACATCAGAAGATGTAAATTCGTCGCATTGAAAGGGATTTGATTAAGCGCCGCATTTGAAATTAATTAGTGCGGCGCACATTCGGGAGCGGAGCTTTAAAAAAATATTATGTCGAGGAGGGACGGGACGCTCATTCGGGGGCGGTGTTCGATCGAGTATATACGTGCGAAGTGGTTTATGTCACGCTTTGTCAGACATTTCGCAAAGGTCATAAATTTCGGTTGACACCGAAAAATGATATGGTCATAATCACACACTGTGCTAGTCATTAATGTGCTTTCATACTTGGTTGTGAAGCTGTCGAAGTACCGCAACAGTGCAATCCTTCGGACCCTTCCTCGCCGCACGAAAATGCAGTGAACTGTGGCAGACAGAATGTGCATTTAGGTCCTGATGGTTATGTAAGTGGCTCTATCTTGCCCAAACCACAACAACATACGGTTGGTGAAGAAACATTCTCGTTGAGTCCAGGCACATTTAAATTCACATCAACAGGCGAGGGAAGTGATGTTTTAACAGCTGCAATGGAAAGATATCGTGGTCTTACATTTCCTGACAAGATTCACTCGAATGTGCTCAGATTTCGCCGTGATCTATCTGCGCTGACGTCCTTGGAAATTACAGTGAAAAAAAAGTATGCACCTATGACATTTGAAAGTGATGAATCATATGCACTAACAGTGAGTGCTCTAGCATCAAGTTTAACCGAGAACACAACTTGGGGAGCTTTGCGAGGACTTGAAACATTTAGTCAACTTGTATACCAAGATGAATATGGCAAAAAATTTAGAAGAAGATAACAGAGAGGTCCTATGGCTGCTTCTTAAACCCCCCAGAACCCCTAGGCCTTTTAGCGTTATAGTGGCAGTTGGCGTTTACTTCCCCCCAGGGCAGTCGGCAGAAAGTGAAAGAGAACTGATTGAGTATATTACTAGGGGACTTGATTCTGTCTTACGAGATTACCCGTCTGCTGGTGTATGCATAATGGGAGACTTCAATCAAATGAAGCTGAGTAGACTATGCAGAAGATTTAACTTGAAGAAGTCTGTAAAAGCACCGACAAGAGGCACCAGAGTTTTAGACCAAATACTAACGAACATGTCAGATTTATATAAAGAAGTGGTGCACCTGCCTCCAGTTGGTCGCTCTGACCATCAATGTTTGTTGTATAGTCCCAGAACAATACAAACCGTGAAGCCTTCTACTCGAAAAGTGCGCCTAACGAAACCATGTAACCTAAATGCACTCGGCTTAAAATTAAACCTTGAGGACTGGAAATCAATATTTGAGGCTCGAGATATCAATAACAAAGTTAGTCTTTTTACAAATACTATGATAGACATATTAGATAAAACAATACCTGTAACCACGATACGTACCCATGCGTCTGACAAGCCATGGATGACGGCTTATATCAAAAAAGAGATTAAAGCGAGGCAAAAAGCCTATACTACTCGGAACATGACCAAATATAGACAATTGGCTGATAAGATCATTACACTTATCAAGAAAGCTAAAGCAGAATTTTATTCATCTAAGGTCAAAAGCAAACGCAAACACGATGCAGCAAAATGGCATAGAACGATATCCCAGTTAGCTGGCTTTGAAGGTGACAATCTAAACAACAACTTAATCTCAGACAGCACTCCCGATACAGTGGAAATACTGCAGAATATATTTACTAAACCATGGTCAAAACTTCCTGAAACCATAATCCCTAGTCTTGAAGACGTAGCGTCATCACTGAGGCAAGAAAATCCTCCTACTCCCTCAATTGGACAGGTTAAGACTGCCTTGAAACAACTAAACTCTAAAAAAGCCACCGGGTCCGATGGGATTCCAGCATGGGTGCTTAAACGATACTGTGAAGAACTAGCGCCCATCGTTCATGACATTATTTGCGCCAGTATAAAAGAATGTGAATATCCAACTGCGTATAAACACGCCTTAGTTATCCCAGTTCCGAAGGTCAATCCACCAAGAGATATAGAGAATGACTTTCGCCAGATATCCATTCTTCCCCAAATGGCTAAAGTGCTGGAAAAGCTGCAGCTCAAACTGAACCTTCCCAGTTCACGTATAAATGATAATCAGCATGCCTTTACAAGCAAACGATCAACCGTGTCCGCACTCACCAACATCTCGCAGAACTGGTTTAATGTGACCGACAATACTCATAGCGCCAAAAATGGAGTTCATGCACTATTCATAGATTTTCGCAAAGCGTTTGACCTTGTTGACCACGGAATTCTACTTCGTAAGCTCGCAGAAATGAATGTAACCAAAGCCTTTTGGCTATGGACGCGTAGTTTTCTGGAAGATAGAAGACAACAGGTCAAACTAGCAGGAACCCTATCATCGGTCAAACCTTGTCCTGCAGGAGTCCCACAAGGTTCTGTGATGTCCCCCGCTCTTTTTAATATTCACATTAACGATATTGAGAACTCAATCCCAAATGGATTATCCATAAACATATGCAAATACGCGGATGATTGTACACAGGACGAAGTGGTGTCACAAGGTTCATCCAGCCATATGCAGGAGGCCCTTGAAGCAGTACAAGAATGGTCTAATAGGAACAAAATGACGATAAATTCGAAGAAAACAAAAGATATGTGGATATGTTTTAACACAGCAATACCGGCACCAGAACCATTGGTCATTGGAAACGAGGTAGTGGAAAGAGTAAATTCTCATAAACTGTTGGGTGTCTGGCATCAAAACAATTTGAAATGGAACTGTCATGTTAAGAACATTGTAAGGAAAGCAAATAAACGAATGTTTAGTCTGAGAGAATGCCGTAGGGCGAATCTTCCTCCTGAGGTCGGCATTACATGTTATGAATCCAAGATTAGACCTGTTTTAGAATATGCAGCTCCGATATGGGGTGGTTTACCACAATATCTCATTGATGAAATAGAGAGCATTCAAAACAGATGCATCAAAATCCTCGGCACATCTCGGTGCAACTTTGAAACGCTAGAACAAAGAAGGGCACACCTAACTATTAAGGAATACCAAAGAATTCTAAGTGATCCGACCAACCCATGTAATAAACTTATCCCCCAACCTTATACCCATGAACACGATCTAAGAACAACAAATAATCTACCATATGTTGTATCGTATACTAAAAGACACAGGCAATCCTTTATACCTAGAGCTATATCCCTTTTAAAACAGTCCTAAATTAATTTTATAGAATATATAACTAGTATAAACATTTTTAGCAACATTGATGTAAATAATAGTAAAATTTCTTATCAATTTTAACCTTAGCACTTTTTGTAAATCCATTGTACTTTTTTAACCATTATCAATTTTAACCTTAGCACTTCTTGTAAATCCATTGTACTTTTTTAACCAAAGATGGATATTAAATGTTATTATTAGATTACCTGGCTCGAGAAGGCAAAATTAATGCCTTCCCTCGATTTCATTACCGCGGTTTTCTTATCGATACATCCAGACATTTTATACATGTCAGTGTGATATTAAGTCATATTGATGCATTGGCATATGCTAAGTATAATATTTTGCACTGGCATATTGTTGATGATCAATCATTTCCATTTGTGAGTGAAAAATTTCCCTCACTCAGCAATGTCGGTGCTTATAACAACGTCACGCATATTTATAAATTAGATGATGTGGCTGCAGTTATTGAGTATGGTCGAATGCGTGGTATTCGTGTAGTACCTGAGTTTGACACACCTGGACACACGCAGTCATGGGTCAGCATCAAAGATCTTCTTACACCATGTTATTCTGGTGGAAAACCAACTGGAACTTATGGTCCTATCAACCCCACATTAAATTCCACTTACACCTTCCTTAAATCATTCTTTGAAGAAATAGGCAATCGTTTCTTCGATGACTACATTCACTTGGGCGGAGATGAAGTGTCGTTCAGTTGCTGGGAGAGCAATCCTGATGTACTGGCTTGGATGGACAAAATGGGATTTGGCAAGAATTTCTCACTTCTTGAACAGTATTATGAACAAAAGTTAATTGATATTGTTGGTGGTTTGAATAAGAAATATATCATTTGGCAAGAAGTGATTGATAATGAAGTGACTGTGAAATCTGATACCGTGGTTAATGTTTGGAAAAGTGGTTGGCAAGATGAAATGGCTAAAGTTACAGCAAAGAACTTGAACGTTGTACGTTCTTCACCATGGTACTTGAATTACATTTCATATGGTGATGATTGGCCAAAATATTATAGTGTTGAACCGACTGCATTTCATGGAACAAGTGCACAGAAGAAGCTTGTACTTGGTGGAACAACGTGTATGTGGGGTGAGTGGGTGGATGGAACAAACCTTCTCTCAAGAAGCTGGCCAAGATCCTTAGCTATCTCTGAAAGATTGTGGAGTTCCATCAACACGACTGACGTAGCAGATGCTCAAGGTCGTCTCAGAGAGCTTCGATGTCGTTACTTGATGCGTGGTATTCCCGCACAAAATGGTGTTCAGTCAAAGTATTGTCGATGTGAGTGGCCAGGACCTGTTTAGAGTTCACATTATGAACTGATCTTTGACTCATAACCCGTACTTTTAATTGATAAGAATAACATTGATTGTAACAAGATTAAGTGTGATGTAAGTAAATTCTGTGGGTCTTTCTTACTTCTTACTTTGTGGAATTATAGAATAGAATATGTTAATGAAGAAACAATAAATATTTAGAATATTTTGACATTCTAAAGTGATATTCCGGAATTTTGTATTCTGTTTTGAAAAAGCAGAAATTTAACGTAAATGAAGGGTTCGAAAATATTGTAAAACTAGAAAATACATGTATGCAGAAACCCTCGCCTTGCTGACAAAACCATTGTATTTTCCGAACATGAAATATCTAAAGTAGTTGTCATGGTAACACGATAATTTTTTAAGACTATTCTTACAAATAAAAAATCGCCTAAAAATATCACTTTTAATTACAAAATTATCAATTTCCCAACATATATATGTTAGGAATGTTGTTATACGTAATATAAGCTTCAATTTAAGGTAAATTCAACCACAAACGTTTCGCAAAACGTTTTAAAGTGTTCTTTATAAAACTTTCAAAAACTCATTAATAATTCATGAAGCAATTAAATATCCAATCTTGAGTAAGAAATTAGTCACGTGCATACGTCTTTATACCAGCTAAAGAACACTTTAACAAAAGACCATTGTTATGCAAATACGTCTTTATACCAGCTAAAGAACACTTTAACAAAAGACCATTGTTATGCAAACTATATAGAGATTTTTATATAAAGATTTTTATATAAAGATTTTTATATAAAGATTTCAGCTTATTATGCAAACGTTTTTGAAGCCATTTAGAAAATTCGCAGGTCGTGTATATAAAGATTTAACTTATTATGCAAACGTTTTTGAAGCCATTTAGAAAATTCGCAGGTCGTGTTTTATTGGGTCTAAAGCCACTCGCGCTGCGCGCTCGTGGCTTTAAACCTAATAAAACACTCCTGCTCGTTTTTTAAATAGTACATTAAAACTGCCTTTAATTAAATGGCTTTATCGATAAACTTTCCCTGCTGGCAGAGGTCTCTATTTGTCAAATTCTTGTATGCAAATAACTTCGCTTTCTTTTTTATTTAAAAAATTCAATATAATAAAAAATGGATCAATATTAATAATACACTGAAATTATATGCTGTCTTGTTTAGTTGTTTCATATACGCAAAAGGCCAAAGGCCGTCGGGTTTTAAAGCAATTATAAAATCAATATTTAAAACAAGCTTACCTTCGTTAACGTCGGCTCCCTTCTAATAGCCGATTCTTTCGCCCTTTCTTTATGAGAAAGCTTTTGAAATTTACAAAATCTTGCAGAATGCGAGCAAAAATGAAATATATTTGCAAGAAATTTATCAATCATCAAATCAAGAATTGTTTGCTATTTCTCTGCTTTCGTTTGCTATAATGCAAACTTTAAATTGGACCAATCAGTGTCGGCTATTCATGACAGTCCGCCATATTTTGAGAACAGTGAGGATGACCACCCACCCAACACCCCAACATCGTTGGTGAGCGTCCGCGATAATTGATGAACTTTAGATTTCGCTAATGCTTTCGTTTCCCCGGGTGTAAATAGCCGGGGGGGGGGGGGAATTAGTACCCTCGCACGGCGCTTCGCGCCGTCGGCTCGGGGAATATTTCTTATCATTCCATTTACTTAATTAATTTATATAATATTTTAATTATTTACAAAATACGACATGCATTAGCACTTGCAACTACTTTAGAAATGAATTGAGACATTTTAATTTATGCTGGGCGTTTTATCATCAAAGTGAAAAATTGTGGCAGTTAACATGCGGCTGGACTTTAGTTTTATTGTTTACACATCCTTCAACTTACCTACTTCGCTGAGATCTAGAACGGTTTTAATGACAGCATTGATTGATCTTCGTAAGAACTCCAGATCATCTTCCTTAACATGACTGAGATTATCGCATTCTTTGTGATAACATCGCTGCATGTAACCTCTGAAGTCTGCTGTATCTGTCAACATCAGGGCACTGTACGAAGCATTTGCTTCCCAGAATGAGTAGTGATCACTGCGATACAGATCGTTATAGTATTCGGAACCCGGAAATGAACTTGGCCGTCCTTTGATAGGAACCTTTATTAACTGCGTACGATAATTTGAATCTGTTTAAACGATATTTATAGGAGTCAATAGGTGTGTTACGGTGAAACGTCTGGAAGAATACTGTATGCTATAGGTAAATCATGAACAACTATCATGTGGGTGACAAGCAATTGAAAAGTTGGAAGTTAGCAACGAGAGCACAATCCTACATACACTGTGTCCCGAAAAAATATATCCCTATTATATTTTGTTGTATTACAAGATTTAAAGTAAGATTCAGGTATATATACTAGAACTAGATTCAATAACTTTGTCAATCTAATATATTATATTAAAGCGAGCAAAATAACTGAAACTGAAAAGTTCTGCCTAAAGTTCTGTTACTAATTTTTACAGAAAAAACACCAAAATCTTGACTAAAGATAGCAACTTCATCAGCTTTAAAAGTAGACATTCGCTTTAATAATTCGAGGCTGCTATCTTTATCAGTAATACCACTATAACCACAATGCAAAGCGCTACGAAAACGTAGTAATTCAGGGGAATCATCTATTGCATTTACAAACGCACACAATTGACGTAGTGTCACGTTAAATATCGATATTTAGCTTTGCATGCATGTATACACTTTATATGATAACGACTAGTTCCACATCGAATGTCAGTTTGTACCGCGAGGTTTTTAGTCATTGGGATACCAGTGCAGAGGAACAACTAAAAATGTTGAAATATATCGCACCTTGAGGTCTCATAAAAATTAGAATAGATTCAGCGTTTGGAAACGTCATGGAACTATAATGCAACTCGTAAATGTTTTTGTGAGAGAATTATTTTCCAATTCTGTACTAGCCTTTGCATCACCTAATCATGCATGGCCATACATTTATGAGTGATTATATATACCTTTCAAAAAATGCTTTGCAATTAAAGAAATAAGTTTTTTATCCGACTCTTTCCTTCCAGTTACCGCCAGAAAATTTCCTCGCATAGAGTCATTCTTGACTTCGTTATAAACGTCAGGTAAAAGCTTGTCAAAACCATTTGGTAATTTCTCAGAATCTAGTGAAAATGAAAGAAAAATATCCATTCCTTCTGCCTAGCTAAAGGGAAAAAGTGTGAGATTTATAGCTATACATATTGCTCAAGAAATGTTTCATTGGATATTTGTCGTTGTATATTTCACACTGTTAATTTCATAGTGCTTTTTTTCCCATGACGCATGTGCGTGAGTAGAAAAAGACAAGGATAGTACTGCATAGCTTCCTCCGCAGGCAACTTTTGAAAATCGGAGCCCAGCTGGGCGCGAAAATTTTCCATTCCCTCTAAAAATATTCAATCGTTTGCCACCAAGTTTACCGCGGAAGAAGCTGCATGGGTATCACCGTGGTAGCGCTATACGTACTTATAGTATGTCATGCATTCAATCCTTCAGTGCAATCGACAGGAAGAGAAAACTGTCTCACTATATAATTGCTTGTCAGTGAACTACAGTGTTTACCATATCCATCGTATAATTTCCAATGTAGCGTTAATATAGTAGTAATATAGATACCGTTCAACCCTGACTTTTAAGGAGGATTGAGTTTAATTAATATTCATAATGGTGAAAAGGAGGCCGTTATGTTGAATGAGGAGGATTAAGGGTGTGGAGCAAAAAGTCCAAGTGTAAACGAACCTTTACTGTGACATGGCGCAATTTTTATCGTGCCACTTGAAAACAGTCTAAACTGTAAAGTAACTTCTCTAACATATTTTCGATGATAATTCAGTTTTCTCGATGTGCAGTGCAAACACACTTACATCAAAGTTTGCATAATGAGTTAAATATCTGTTTTAGGCCTACTATACTTTTTGTTTAGAAATTTCACATCGGCTTTTTATCACGTATGCGTGACTGGACAGTTGCTACAGCACAGTACAGTAAATCAGCTTTTAAAGTACAGTATATTTGAAAATATGGCTGTACCCCGAGATTTTAGGTATAACCATGATATTTTTAACTAAAGCATTCTGCGGACTATTTTCTCGTGAGCTCACGAATCAATTGCATTGTTTCAAGAAACTGACACTCGCTAACAGTAAACTAAAGTTCCACTAATCGCTATTCGAAAAGCAGATAATGTACATGGTAAAGCAGTATTTAGGATGCTGCTGGACTTCTCTAGGAGTGAGGTGCTAGACATCACTAGGTCTGGGTGATGAGCGCAATCGCGCGACTGAGCACCAATTGACCACTTGCGTGAATAGACTAAATTTTGATCTAGACAAAAATTTCATCACAGCTTGAAAGAGCATCACAAAATTAGTAATATTCCAAAGTTTCGTTGCGAAATGTTGTAAAATGCGAATAATATAGCCTTTCGAAATTTGCAATTTTCACTGAGTCATTTTAGATTATAAACGGGAAATTGACAGCCCCAAACCCTTCGGGACTGTCAATTTCCCGTTTGTAATCTCAAATGACTGAAAATTGCAAATTTCGAAAGGCTATATTATCCGCATTTTACAACATTTCGCAACGAAACTTTGGAATATTACTAATTTTGTGATGCTCTTTCAAGCTGTGATGAAATTTTTGTCTAGACTTGTTTAGATCAAAATTTAGTCTATTACGCAAATGGTCAATTAACATAAACCAAAAACATAACACAATCACTTCTGTTTTAACTGTTTAGTTTCCAGCCCATTATATCTTGATAGACTATGGTTTTTCTACGGACACAACGCGCGTACGTATGGATTTTTTCCAGATGGTTTTCTTGGATAAAAACACATACATATTTGAGTATTTAGTTGTGTATTATAGAGACTCAGATTTTGACTTCCACTACCGTCATCATTGACCAATCAGATGCATTTATTCTATCCGATTAACCAATCAATTGCGTATTAAGCTTGTGAGTAGTAGCGGTAGTGGTAGTCAAATCTGAGCCTCTCTAAAGCCTGGTTCACATTGATCGTAAACATCGGCGATGCCCATTGTCGGTGGTCATTGATGCATAAAATGTTTTGTGCATTTTCTTCTTCGTTGTACACAAACAATGGATCGTAGAACATCGCCGATCAATGTGAACCAGGCTTAATATCAGCCAAGTGTGACGTAAATTTGTTTTGACGAATCTCTCCAATGGGGCAATAAAAAATACGTATCGTATTATTATCTTGCAACTTAGAGCACATACCTGCTGAAGAATTATGATTGAGCACTGTTTCTAATATAATGGCACCACTGATTGTGCCCCCTGATTTGCTAAGGTAACTGGTGATGTTTTTCACATAACGATTGCTACCACACGCTATGTCATTGCACTCATCAGTCCATTCTTCAAAATCGAATGCAACAAATAATATAGTGTTCTTTACTTCACATCTTGCTTTTCCTGCGTGAAGGACATAAGGACAAACAACAAACGTTTCAGAGTACATATTGCAAATTTTAATCGGCAGTATTATAAAGCACATGGTTGCGCTACCACCGAATACACAGAGCTTCTCAAGCTTTTCTATATTTGACCGTTAATTTTAGGTCCATATTTGTATTTGATAAATTTTCATCCAATATCATCCATTCATAAAAACCTTGAAAAATTGCAATCCACTGGGTAGCGCCATCCGGACCTTTGAAAGCTTGCTTGGAGGTTTAGCATTGTCCGCAAACACAGTGTCGTCAGCGGTTGTAGCAGGGCCGCAAATTGACGACGGCGCGTCCTTTAGGCCCTGTTCACATGATCCAGGGATAAACAACTGTCCCGCGACAAGTCATTGACCCGGGGTACTGATATCGTCTGTTCACATGAACAAAGCTAGCGCGGGTCATGGCTATAAATACATTACGCGGGAATCATAATAAAAATATTCCCGCCAACGTGAAACGGTGAAATATTGCTAAATAAAAAACATTCTGATAAACGGAAGTCGTATTTTATGTTATGATATTTACAAATAGAACGTAGTTGATTATCAGCCGTAATAAAATGTCCTCAATTCATTGTTTCTGATTGACCAGATCAAATTCTTTGAGTAACATACTACACTTCTTGGTTTCAAACATGATATTAGCGACAATTTTATTTTAATATTATTAGAATCATCAGTTATAGATTTCTAATGATATCTTCAATCAAATAACAAGTTTTGTGAAGTCCAACGTGCTCTAAATGTAATTATAGCCGCGATTTTGATCGTTTTACCAAAAATTCAATTATCCCAGGACAAAGTTGCCCCGGGGCAAAGTGTTCACATGAGGAAAAGTTGTCCCGGCTAGGCGAGTGTCCCTGTCTACAGAGGCGAGGCACTCTTCAATTCTTCAATTCGGTCAATTCTTGTCCCGGGACAAGTAAAATATCATGTGAACAGCACTATTCTTTTACTAAGCAGCCGAGACAATTTTTGTCCCGCGACAATTGCTTGCCCCGAGACATAAGGCTGTCCCGGGTTCATGTGAACAGGGCCTAACACTCCCGTACAATCTCTTTTGAGAATAATTATTATAATATCATTGTTTAAATAGCATGGCTATTAAATACAATGACATTCTGTCCAAAAATAGAAAACAACAGATTGTTATGTATTGGTAGGCTACAACGCCTGTATTTCAAGATACCAACCTCCCAAGTTAAATTCATCAGACTGATAAAATACAAGATTTTTTTAGAATACATATATTTGAAGACGTTTTGGCCATCGTCATCCCACTGCCGTCCTACGTAGCGTAAGGTCCCTAGCTTTTTTTTCAAGTCGACGAACGAGTATATCAATTAAGACGGCTCTCATATCGGCGTATATGAATACCGTATTATACACATGTTATTGCTCACCAATATTTTTCGCAACTTGCAGCAATGCAGTGACACCAGAACCATTATCATCAATTCCCGTAGTAATCTTGGTAGTATCATAATGTGCGCCCACTATCACTATCTGATCATCAGCCGTTCCTGTTCTGTTTGAGGATATCATACCCACTATATTCTCAGCAAACAAATTCTATAGTGAAAATAAATATAAATATTTTATCTTACGTTCCCAAGTTTGTCCGGATCCATTCGTTCACACAAAGAAAGAGTAACTAACAAACAGCCAAACTTACGCCTCCAATCTTCGCCCGCTCCGTCCAGACATGTAAGCCATATTTCTTGAAAGTTTCTATAATGTAGTCACGTGCTTCTTGTTTCCCTTCAGGCCTGCTCTCGTGATTGCGTGCTCCTTTAAATTTCTCCAGTATAGACAGCAAGGACGAGGTATTGTCACTGTGTATGTCAGGTAGTGTGTCACACAACACAAGACGTGTGCCTTTAGGTAAATTAAATATTCAAAACTATACAGCCGCCCGATTGTCGATAATGATTTATGATCAAAACAATTAAACGTAAGTCGGCAAAATACAGTAGTTTGGCAAAGTGATAGTGCGTTTTTATGCATGATATCCTATCAACCTGAGTATGAAAAGGACACTTAACATTTAAGAAACCGCGGCGAGCCTTTGTGAATGGGGTTGTGAGTATAGTGAATTACAAATATTTTGCGGTAGTCGGCAGGACGGCAGCTACAGCTACGTCAAAAAATATAGTCAGCAGTGTCAGCTACAACTACTGTATGGTCTATGTATATACTGTACATGCTGCATGAATTAATTATTGCAATCATTGTTTTAAAAAATAAAGCAAACTATTCCGCTACTTCGCAACAAATTCCTCATGCTAGTCCACGTTTGCAATTTACAGTGATGTCGTATATGTTTCTCTAATTTGTAATTTGAATGTGGCAAGAAAGGTGACAAATACAGTATAATAGTCCTAAAGCGGCCAAAGCCGTATACGCGTTCTACAGTATAGCTCAACTTTAACTAAACAGCAATCTCTACTCGTTACCATTGCTTATTTAGTATTTAAAAGTCTGACACAAACATGAGAAAAGAAAGGTATTATATAAACCTCTGTTACTGACATAAACGTGGAAAGCATGTGGACCATTTGTCAAGACGAAGAATCTGCAAACTTTGAATTCCCACAGATCTAGACATGCGTATGCAGATCATCTTGAAGGATGGTCCGTCTTTGTACAGTATATGCAGGAATACGACATCATGATCATCAGACGAGCTATATCGGAGAATTTGGCTGGCTAAGCGCAGGCTAATTTGAATATTTTGATAGCGGCAATCGGCATAATATGCGAATAAATTCCTTCTAATATATTGTGATTTTTGAAGCGACTCATGCGTTCTTATATTGTGTCCGAGAAAGCGAAACATTTCGCTTGTAGTAACCAATGGGTAACAAGAAGCGAAACTTCTCGCTTCCATACAGCCAATGGGCAACAAGAAGCGAAAAGTTTCGCTTCCATTCCCACAACACATATATATGTACTATTGCTGTGTTAGTAAAAGAAGCGAAACTTCTCGCTTCCATACAGCCAATGGGCAACAAGAAGCGAAAAGTTTCGCTTCCATTCCCACAACACATATATATGTACTATTGTTGTGTTAGTAAAAGAAGCGAACCTTCTCGCTTCCATACAGCCAATGGGCAACAAGAAGCGAAATGTTTCGCTTCCATTCCCACAACACATACATATGTACTACTGTTGTGTTAGTAAAAGAAGCGAAACTTCTCGCTTCCATACAGCCAATGGGCAACAAGAAGCGAAATGTTTCGCTTCCATTCCCGCAACACATATATATGTACTAGTGCTGTGTTAGTAAAAGAAGCGAAACTTCTCGCTTCCATACAGCCAATGGGCAACAAGAAGCGAAATGTTTCGCTTCCATTCCCGCAACACATATATATGTACTACTGTTGTGTTAGTAAAAGAAGCGAAACTTCTCGCTTCCATACAGCCAATGGGCAACAAGAAGCGAAATGTTTCGCTTCCATTCCCGCAACACATATATATGTACTAGTGCTGTGTTAGTAAAAGAAGCGAAACTTCTCGCTTCCATACAGCCAATGGGCAACAAGAAGCGAAATGTTTCGCTTCCATTCCCGCAACACATATATATGTACTACTGTTGTGTTAGTAAAAGAAGCGAAACTTCTCGCCTCCATACAGCCAATGGGCAACAAGAAGCGAAATGTTTCGCTTCCATTCCCACAACACATACATATGTACTATTGTTGTGTTAGTAAAAGAAGCGAAACTTCTCGCTTCCATACAGCCAATGGGCAACAAGAAGCGAAATGTTTCGCTTCCATTCCCACAACACATACCATTGTTGTGTTGACGTAAAAGAAGCGAAGCATCTCGCTCTCAAAGACCAATGAAATATAAACTAAATTCCACTGTCACCATTGTAATCACGCGAAGAAGTAAGGTCTATACACGCCGGACGCGATTGGACAACGCAACGCGATTTTTCGATTTTCACTGAACCATAACTTTGATCCTAGTTTACATTTCCCAAATATTTAGAAGCGCTGTAACATTTTGAGTTATTTGGTCTACATATCATTCAAAATTTGCCCTCATGCATTGGCTGTTTTATTAACTTTCAAAAACTTAAAAATCGTGTCGCATTGTCGAATCGCGTCCGGTGTGTAATGTGTATGGACAATCAATAATCTGCCCGGGGCCATGCGCTAACTTCTTTCATTTTCCTGAAAACAAAACGAAATGTTCTCAAGTCTTTAAAATCGAAGGCTTTTGATGAAAATATTGATTATGAGGTTCATCTAATAGGAAAAATAACTTCTAAAGCTTGTATATGTGCTGCTTCGAGATAGCGTTCCTGTGACTGTAGAGCTTAGTAGCTCACTTGGTCCCTTTTAATTTTCAAGGATATTTTGACATAAAAATAGAGTTTCAAGGAAGAAAAAAAGAATATCTAAGGAATTTTTGAGAAATGTTTTGAAGATTTCTATAGCAACTCGTTTTGATATAATATTACTTTCCATTGCTTTTAATTAAGCACTGTGTCCACGTGGAAAAGTACAAAACAAGCCCATCGATCACTATTTTGAGTTAATGGATGGAAAATTTGTTGGGTTTTTAATTACTGTACAAAATATCAGACAATTTGCTTTAGTTTAAGCCCTTTAACTATCCATTTTTTCCTAAAAATCAGTCTTTCGCATGCTTATTATAATTATGTCTTTACCTAATTTGCATATTGCTGACATATGCAAATTGGGCAAATGCATTAATTTGCTGATTTTTTAGGAAAAATGTAAGTTTGCGTGGATAGTTGAAGGGCTTAAACTGAAGCCAATTTCTGAAATTTCGTGCAGCAATTAAACACCCAACAGATTTTTCATCCATTAACTCAAAATACGATTATAGCTTTTAAATCGCGTGCGCAAGCCATTTTTAGTTTGTCGGAAAAGACACCCCCAGCCTGGTTCAATATTCTACATTATAAGTACCCAAAGAAGCCATATATATCAAAAACAGGATACTAATAGCTGTTTTGCGAAATTACAAAATTTGTGTTCGCGAAATTTTTTCATTATTCTACATTATAAGTACCCAAAGAAGCCATATATATCAAAAACAGGATACTAATAGCTGTTTTGCGAAATTGAAAGCAATTTCAAATCTGTTCTGTTTTTTTTTATACACCCTGTAGTAGTAGAGTGATTGATATAATCTTCGTCCACATACTTCATGAATATTTCATAGTTTAATAACATGCGGTAGCTCGCTCGCACTGCTGATTTAGTGATTTCCGCCTGTAAAAGCGGGTAGCCTATTTAGTTTAATTCAATATGACTTGGTCACATGCTCCTGATCGAGTGATCGATGAGCTTGTTTTGTACTTTTCCACGTGGACACGCACAGTGCTTAAAAGCAATGGAAAGTAATATTATATCAAAACGATTGCTATAGAAATCTTCAAAACATTTCTCAAAAATTCCTTATATATTCTTTTTTTCTTCCTTGAAATTCTATTTTTGTATCAAAATTTCCTTGAAAATTAAAAGACACCAAGTGAGCTACTGAGCTCTACAGACTATTGGGCTGCATACATAGCTTTATTACCATTACTCAGATGTTTTCCCGATTTGCATATTCAAAAGACTCGTTCGTTATAATTGTTGGCTCAGTCCGAAATTCATCATCGAGAATCTTTTTATTTCTATCCATAAACTCTTGAAATTGGCGAATTACTGGTACTATGTTAGAAATCGATTCCGATATAGCTTGGATCGCTTCGGAATTGGTTAGGGAAGCCTCACATATCGATTTTGTCCATGAGAAACGTCATATGTTCGTTTCTCTGGAGACCCCCCCACCCCCCCTTAGAAACGTCACACATAGTTATCGATATTTTGTTCTTACAGTACACTATGAGTACACATAAGGTAATTTTCTACTATTTTTTTCGGTCGGCTATTGGCGATGCTTCCGCGAGGAATAGGTCATCTTCTGCTGACATACTCTTTTTATTAATATATATATATGAATATATATAGAACTTCAAAATTTCCAACGTTTCTCAAAACAGCTTTTTTTGCATGAAATATTGATAATTTTAGCGCGTTTTTCTTGAAATTTGAGTGTTTCAATGGGCATGTTGTAAAAGAAATTTGAGTGTTTCAATGGGCATGTTGTAAAAGACGGACTGGACTGGACTGGACCGGACTGGACTGGACTGGACCGGACTGGACTGGACTGGACCGGGAAAACACGGACTGAGTCCGTGTTTTACAAATCGCGAACTAAGATTTGTAAAACGTAGGACTGAGACTGGACTGGACCGGGAAAACACGGACTGAGTCCGTGTTTTACAAATCGCGAACTAAGATTTGTAAAACGTGGACTGAGTCCGTGTTTTACAAATCGCGGGCTGCGATTTGTAAAAGGCGGACTCATTTACTGAATGAACTAAGGATGAACGGTCGCAGTAAAGTATTGTCTATTCTCATGACAAAGTTCAATGTTTTTACCGAGAAAGTTCAATGTTTTTGATGATCATTTATGGTCATTTGGTGGTTTCAAAGCTTGGATCTGGTTGTTCAACGGGTTAAAATCAGATCAGAACCTGTCAAGTACTCTTGACAAATATCGAAGATTCTCACGCGAATAGGCAATGTTTTTATCAACGACCGTTCATCCTGCAAGCGACGGTACCGATGGACTCAGTCCTGTACTGACTCAGTCGTAAAAGTTTTGGCGGGAATTGCACTCAGTCGTGAGAGTTTTGGCGGGAATTGCGGATATTAATAGGTTGGTCAGGGAATAATCATATCCTGGAGCTAAGGTTGGTAAAAATTACTATTATTTATTGTTTTGAATAAATCAAAGATTTTAATTAAATGATAGAATGTTGAGTTAAGTAATTTACAGGGCTTTCAGAGGGAATTTACAACCTCGTACCCAGGGCTTCTGCGCTTATTGCTCTCAGAAGCCCTGGGATAATCCAAACCGGAACACCATAGAACAGTGGTGCCCCCGGAAGCGGAAGTAAACAGTACCTCCAGCTAAAAACGCTGACTGGGCATATTTTTACGCAAGGAGTGAGAATGGATTATTTGTTGCAATTTATGATATATTTGGACTTGTAAAGACGTCTTAAACTGCTTCTCGCGTGGCTTTTGGAATTTAAAGTCAGGAATGATCAATTTAGAGATACAATTATGCGTAAAATTAGCCCTTTGGCGAGCAAAAGAACATCTTATATCGCGACAACAGCATACCTTGTCAGCGATATACAGGGGCTATTCAATAATTAAAGTATAAATATTTATATTCGAGTACAACCTTGGTCATTTCAAAATTAACAGACTAGAAATCTTACTGGTAACATGGCTGGCTGCCGATTATCTTGGATTTGAGGGTTTTGAACAAGATATTGCAAGATTTAATTATAAATGCACAAGATATACTGTACTGTAAACATGCATCTACTTGAAGAATGTAAAATGAACAGTGATGAGTGATGTAATATAATTCTGTACTTTAATATTTGGAAAACCTTTTTGGCAAATCTTGAGAATAATGGCTTTGGGAATCAATGCTGAAAATTAAAAACTGTCAGATAGCTGCATGGACAGCATGGTTAGAAGCATACATGTCATCGGATGAAACTCCAACTTTTGTTAATTGCTGATGTTCTAGTATTGGAATGAACAGTGTTATAAGAACCAATGGTGCTGAACTAATTTGGGTTTATTATAAAATATTGTTTATCATTTAGTTCTGGCCATTAACCTTACCTATTAAGTTATACATTGTGTCTTACTTTTTATTTTACTCTGGTGTGCACCCCCCCCCCCAGGCTCTGGTCAACAGGGGTGCATGGGGGGGGGGGGTGCAAAAATGATGTTTATCCTAATTCTAACCAACTTATGTTAAGGAATTCAGTTGCGTATCACTAGTTGACAATAGTGGAATAGCCAATATTAAATATTCTGAATTTTTAAATGTTTTGAGAATCTAAAAATTTTCCAGAATGTTTTCTCAGAATGCTGGAAATGCCATTTCAGAGACCCAAATTTTAAAAATTTTCCGTGGTAGTATGCCCCCGGACCACCCTAGAAATCTCGCGCCTTCGGCGCTCGTTTCGCCATTGGTTAGCACCCCCCAAAAAAACTTTGCTGGATCCACCACTGCACCAGATGATTTTATATGTTGGGATAGATCATTGGTGTTCAATGGATTATCTCATAATACACACTAGTTTGTTAACCTACTCTGTCTAATCATGCTAACACCATCATTGGCAATGGAATTGAGCAGTGATGTAGCCAGAATTTCTAATTAAGGCCTTCAAGGGGGACTGAAATCCCCAGGAGGGGCCTGCACTAGTTTGAATAAAGTTTGTTAGTATGTAAAAATATATTTGGACTCCCAAGCTATCCATGTATAATATAGTACAATGTAGACTTTTTAAATTCTAGTTAATAAAGTGCCATTTTGGGGGGCTATTTTAATGTGTTTTGGTGATTTGAAATAACCTTGCAGTTAACACATGTTCAACTCTAATTAATTACAAACAAGTTCAGAACATTTAAAATATTTTGACCCCCCCCCCCCCCTCTGGTTACACCACTGGAATTGACTTGAGCCTTTTAGACCTCTGAATTTTAGTTGCAACTTAGAACAGTGTTCTGACATACAAGAAAATTGTAAGAAAATTTAAAATTTGTGCAAAAGCATTTCTCAAATAGGTCGTTCCAGAAAATATCCACACTCCCCCCACAGAGGAAATTTCTGCCGTTCAGAGGGGGAGGGGGGAAAAATTGTTTCTGATAATAATAAATGTATTAGGACATCCAAAGGGGTATGAGGGATTAACTTTCAATTTCCTCTGTGGGAGTGGTATGGGTGTTTTCTGGAATGACCCAATATAACTGTGTTTTTTTTTTCAATCTAATCAAACTGTCAATCCTTGTACATGGGGAGGGGAAATTTTGGAGAAATAAAAATTGTGACCAATCATGTTGGGGGTCCACCTGTAGGCCTGGTCATAGGCGTACAGGGCGGGGCTCAATTGTTGGGCAGACTAGGCCAGTCGGGCAATATTGACTTCACAGTTGAGCAATATTGGCTTATTATAAAAATAAATAGGAGAAATTATTCCCTCAATATTGGGGGAAATATGCTAAGTATATAATGGTCGAAATTTAGTTCATTTTGATTAATAGTCATTTAATATATGTGCTATCAACAGTTTCTTTATGGTATTAAGTGACAGATTACAATGTTTGTACATTAGAGATTTAGAGGCACTAATAATCAATAATAAATAGGCACTAATACAAACTCTGAGCCAGTGCACCCAGCATCCTCAAATTGGGAATAATTTGTAAATTTAAATATTTGTGTATAATTCATAATTTATCCTACTCCAATACAAAATGCAATAATGTAGAACACGCAATTTATCAAATAAAGGTAAAAAAGGTATTAAAAACTTTATTATGTAATATTTACATTGAATATCGTGGTTGAAGTTGTAGATTTATAATTGAAATTTCAATTTTCGAACGAGAAATGTTTCGCTTTATTATGTTAATTTTTTTACTCTGTTCGCCATTCTTGCTTATTTACAAATACAAATAGTCCATTTCTTCTTTTGCTCTTTTCAAAATAGCCCAGAATTTGATTTAAGGAAGTATTTTCATGCAAAAACCAGCATTTAACTTTTGTATACACTCCCTGTGATAGCAGCCATGTTGCCAAAATTCGCATTGACCAATCAAATCACGTTCTGAGTTGGATTATCCCAGGGCTTCTGAGAGCAATAAGCGCAGAAGCCCTGGGTACGAGGTTGAGGGAATTTATAGAATTTATATTGCCAAAAACAAGGGTTTAAGCCATGTTTTAACAGGAATTGGCAGACACCCCCCGAATTAAAAGGGGCTAGTTTCGCTCCTGGATATTATAGCTCTTATAGCAGATACCATTTAGTGTTACTCATAATTAGACTTAAAATAGAGTTAATTTGTTTATTTTGCGCTCGTGGCGAAGAGTTTTCAAACGTTTTCACCCGTTTTCAAAATTACGCGATCAAGGACGAAAATGCTAGAGTTGACATGTCAGTTTTATGTCATTCGGTCACGAACTACACGAAGTTTAAACTTTGAGTTTTGCAGTTCCTTGTCCGATGTATATACTTTGTATGCTTTATATAAACAGGCTTACAATGACTTCAAGATACTTTTTAGTGGGAATTATTGCAAAATTTAAGCACAAACAAAATCATAACATCACCGTCAGGGAGCCGGAACCACGGGTGCAGCGGGTGCAAGTGCACCCCTTGCCTTTTCAACTTTGTGGGTGCAGTGCGGGTGCAGACTCAATGGGTGTATCGGGTGCACAAAACTTTTACAGCAGACAGAATTAAACGTCGCTTGAGGCTGTGTGTGGGGGTGTTCCACCCCGCAGTCGTCAGGAATTCGGCAAAGTTGTTATCCATTTGGCGAAAGGTGAAACGGAAAGCATTACTTATGGATTTTTTATTGAAGCATTACGGAGGAATTGTGCCTAAATAATTGTATTCGGTCCGAAAAAATTGGTGACGGGGAGGGAGGTCGACACGAATGTTGGATCATGACGCACTTTCATTTTCATTGGTGCCTTTTGTTATGGAGTATGCCCTTTTGTTAACCAATTGCACCCCTTGCCCTCAGCAACTTCCGGCATCCCTGATCACCGTTCTAGCGCGCGCGTGTTTTATACTGACACCTATATTCCAGGCAGCCTAGACCTAGGCCTTCTATTTTTATTTATATATTTTTAATATTCAGCGCTTTTTCACATGAAAAGACTGGGACTAGGTGATTTGGGGGCGGGGCGGAGGAAGGACACAAGCCTGACGCAAGCGAAAAAATAGAAGGCCTAGTGGATTTCCCAACAACAAGGCCAAAACTGCCCTGAAACTGCCCTGATTGCGAAATGCCCAATTGTTGCGTTCTCAAACAGAATTATTTGCAACTTATAACAGCGAATTTAAACCGATACAGGTAAAATAAACTCATTTATAGTATAAACTTACTATTTTTATTTGTATACACGTCTAGAAAATCGGGGTTTTTATCATAATGTTTGAAGCAACACTATTTATATATGTTGACAAGGTGTAGCGAAAGCACAAAATAATAATTCTTTTCTTCGCAAGACAATCTACTGACTACTGTTTTGCTTTGAATAACTATATTTGCGAATTGGGAATGAGGATTTTGAAATTATTGTTCAAATATTACGGATATACCATTTGTAAACAATGTACGTTTTTATATACAGTACTGTACGGGCTAATATTAAATATATGTATCCGTTTTATTTTGTATATTTTACAAACACAAGACTGCTTCTTGCCAAAATTGAGAAAATCTATATTAATGTAGTTGTGTATAAGACAAAGTTCATGAAAGATTCTACTTTTGGTATATATTTTGACTCATTTTGTGCTTTCGCTACACCTTCTCAACATTATTAAATAATAGCGTTGCTTCGAACTTTATGATAAAAAACTACACGACGCTCTTCCGATCTGTGTATACAAATAAAAATAGTAATTTTATACTATAAATGAGTTTATTTTACCTGTATCGGTTTAAATTCGCCGTTAAGTTGTAAATAATTCTGTTCGAGAACGCAATAAATGGGCATTTCGCAACCAGGGCAGTTTCAGGGCAGTTTTGGCCTTGTTGTTGGGAAATCAGCTAGGCCTTCTAGGCTTGCTTCCTCCGCCCCGCCCCCAAATCACCTAGTCCCAGTCTTTTCCTGTGAAAAAGCGCTGAATATTAAAAATATAAATAAGACTAGAAGGCCTAGGTCTAGGCTGTATTCCAGGATAAATTGCAACCACGAGGTTGGATAAATTGTTATTTTTCAAACTTTAAAAGTTATTCACGACACATATTTCTGTTGTGATGGTTTGTATTGTGCTTGTATCTAACTCATTTTTGTTCAGTTTTGGTATTAAATACGGTTTGAAATGTCTTTTGACAGTTTGTTTACGTTTGCTATTTTTAGCAGTTTTTGTGACATAAAATTGACATTTGAAGTAAAGAGTATTTTTCAGGCCATGTTTTACTACATGCCTTTTTCAGGGAGGTCGCGTAATTTTGAAAACGGGTGTAAAAGGGTGTCTATAAATTTGCGAGAAATATTCGAAATGAATACTATAATCGAATAACGATTTTTAGAAACTTCGTCGTATGACAACAATAAAAGTTAATAACACAAATATTTAAAAGGCAAATTCGATTAGAGTATTCATTTCATATTTCTCGCAAATTTGTAGACACCTTTATTTAATACGCCCTCTTCGCCACGAACACAACTGAATAAACGAATTAACTCTATTTTCTTCTAATTATGATTAACACTAAATGGTATCTGCTATAAGAGCTAGCGGCTATATCTATACAGGCATACAACTATTTACCGTGCAACGGCCACACTTGATATACGCACGAGTTTCCTCGACAATAGATTAGTGGCACAAAGTCCCACATGGCTGAGCGTGCGACATGCAACGGCCACACTTGATATACGCACGAGTTTCCTCGACAATAGATTAGTGGCACAAAGTCCCACATGGCTGAGCGTGCTCCTAAGATTGAACGCTGTTCATCAGTTTATTTCAAACAATAAATAAATAATAGTAATTTTTACCAACCTTCGCTCCAGGATATGATTATTCCTTGACCGACCTATTAATATCCGCAATTCCCGCTAAAACTCTCACGACTGAGTGCAATTCCTGAGTCAGTACAGGACTGAGTCCATGTACCGTCGCTTGCAGGATGAACGGTGAGGTCGTTGATAAAAACATTGCCTATTCGCGTGAGAATTTTCGATATTTGTCAAGAGCACTTGACAAGTTCTGATCTGATTTTAACCCGTTGAACAACCAGATCCAAGCTTTGAAACTACCAAATGACCATAAATGATCATCAAAAACATTGAACTTTCTCGGTAAAAACATTGAACTTCGTCATGAGAATAGACAATACTTTACTGCGACCGTTCATCCTTAGTTCATTCAGTAAATGAGTCCGCCTTTTACAAATCGCAGCAATCTTAGTTCGCGATTTGTAAAACACGGACTCAGTCCGCGTTTTACAAATTCAGTCCGCGATTTGTAAAACACGGACTCAGTCCGCGTTTTCCCGGTCCAGTCCAGTCCAGTCCGTTTTACAACATGCCGTTTCAATGTTCAGTCCGCGATTTGTAAAACACGGACTCAGTCCGCGTTTTCCCGGTCCAGTCCAGTCCAGTCCGGTCCAGTCCAGTCCAGTCCAGTCCGTCTTTTACAACATGCCGTTTCAATGCAAGGAAGGCGTAATAATATAAATGTATAGGTATAGAACAGGTATGGTATTACGAATATGTAGACTGCTGTTTGTATCAAATTGTTTTTTTGTTTTTTTTTATATTCTGCAAAGATAAAAACTATCGATTTTTTCCATCATGTTTACAGAGAAACGTCACAGCTGCCAACCCCCAAACGAACATATGACGTTTCTCGTGGAAAAAATCGATATGTGAGGCTTCCCTTAATTGGCCAAGCTTAAGATTTTCGAGGCTTCACAAACATCTTGCATGCTTGATTGCTTAGCAACTGAAATGTCCTCGTCCTGCTTACATATCTGCTTGCATAATTCCTTCATAACATCGCTCGCTTTCTCGCCATCAAGATACAACAAGTTTTTATTCTTTCTCCATATTATTACTGAATCATCAAAGGTAAACAGCTTTTTGTCACCGCCAGGTTGAGACCATGCATGTTCCTCTGAACTGCAGATCTTCGCTAACAAACCGCTTTAGACATTCAAAATCGCCAGCCCATGCAAAGCATAACTTGTCTCTTAATTTTGTCGCCATAAGTAGGTCATTTGGATAAATAAAAACGATATTGGACGGTTTTAACACCAATTCTGTATATTATTTATAGTATACGTGTAGACACCGCGCATGGCCCCGGGCGGATTATTGATTGTGATTATTGAAGGTCCATACATATTACACACCGGACGCGATTCGACAATGCGACACGATTTTTAAGCTAAGTTTTTGAAAGTTAATAAAACAGCCAATGCACGAGGGCAAATTTTGAATGATATGTAGCCAAAATAACTCAAAATGTTACAGCGCTTCTAAATATTTGGGAAATGTAAACTAGGATCAAAGTTATGGTTCAGTGAAAATCGAAAAATCGCGTTGCGTTGTCCAATCGCGTCGGGCGTGTATGGACCTTAAATCTTCGCGTGATTACAATGGTGACAGTGGAATTTAGTTCATATTGAAACATTTCGCTTCTTGTTGCCCATTGTCTTGGAAGCGAGAAGTTTCGCTTCTTTTACTAACACAACAATTATGTGTTGCGGGAATGGAAGCGAAAAATTTCGCTTCTTGTTGCCCATTGGCTGTATGGAAGCGAGAAGTTTCGCTTCTTTTACTAACACAGCAATAGTACATATATATGTGTTGTGGGAATGGAAGCGAAACATTTCGCTTCTTGTTGCCCATTGGCTGTATGGAAGCGAGAAGTTTCGCTTCTTGTTACCCATTGGTTACTACATATATATGTGTTGTGGGAATGGAAGCGAAACATTTCGCTTCTTGTTGCCCATTGGCTGTATGGAAGCGAGAAGTTTCGCTTCTTGTTACCCATTGGTTACTACAAGCGAAAAGTTTCGCTTTCTCGGACACAATATAAGAACGCATGAGTCGCTTCAAAAATCACAATATATTAGAAGGAATTTATTCGCATATTATGCTTAATAACGCTTTCCCTTTTGATAGCTACATACATTTTATTAAAAATAGTGACATTACAGCTATGGCCCTGAATTGCGCTACTTTAACAAGAGTGATTTAAAATACATATTAAGACATCAATAAAACTATAGTATGTACAAAACTATGATATCTTTGGCTGGGGCGTCTTAAAACGTTATCTAACTTATCAATTGTTATACTTTCTGCTATACATGCCATAATAAACGACTTCGCGAACCGCTTCGTTTTCGCGAGCGGTGTTTCAAAGGTTCTTTTCTTTCGTAAAAAGTTATTCGTGTTCGTATTAAATTTTGGTAATAAACAGTGCTACTCATCGTTTGTTTCAAAATCGTTTGTTTCACAATAGATGTAGTGGTTTTTGCCTCATAAGGAAGATTGTTCCAAAGTACGGCACCATTGAAGCGGAAACCAAATTCCTTCTTCGGCTTTGGAGTGCTAAATCAGTTTCTGTATTTCTCAGGTTGCTTGGGTGCGGTGTGGCCATTAAGAATTTTATACAGTGTGTCCGAATTCAACAGGTTTTACAGTAACTGTGTTAAATATTATTTATTAGGCAAATTTTTACAAATAATTTATATATTGAATTACAGCATTGTGATATGCTTACACTGCCTGAGATTAAAATGACATCAAACCATTTTATATTTTGTACTTACTCAACGCCAAATATACGAGAAAGAACATAACACAGATAACAAAGCGGAAGAACATCATCAATTAAAGACAAATATGTTTTACGTTCAGTTGAACAGCCAGAACTTGGATAAAATCGATAAAACTGTTGTTCAAGTGTAGCAGGTTTCACTTTCAACTCACTCAGGTTAGCACTATTTTCCATCCAGCAAACTGACCTGACGTCATTTTCGGAAGATGTAAGAGGTGTTAAATGGCTATGTAACTAACCCAAACCCTACCCTAACCCCTAAATCTGACCCTAACTCTAACCTTAACCCTAACCCTAACCGAATTAATAAAAAAATCCAAAAAAAACGACTTTAGAAAATCGATAGGGCGGTTTGCTGGATGGAAAATAGTGCTAACCACCACCAGAGGCGTCAATACAGGGGGCGTGGCTTAGGAGGTGTGACACCCCTCTAATGTTTGAAAACGACAATTTTGTAGGGAAAATAAATGCTTTCAAATCATGTTGAGTAAGAACAAAAAACGTAGAAGACCAGCATGAGCACTTTAAAAAATTTGCTAGTCTAAAAGACGCTATTTTCTGACCATCACAATTCTGTATAATCGTCCGATTCGTCCCCCCAGAGCCCCAAAGGTATGAAATGACGTTTGTTAAATTTCAAAATTTTTGGGGGGGAGCATGCCCACTCGATAGCCTGTATGCCCTAGCATTCGTCATCGCCAGTCCCGCGTAGGCCTGAGGACGAGGCTCAGAGGCTGATGCATACGACGCTACCCCTGAGGACGCTCATACTTTCAAATTTCTCCCAGCATCTTTACTTTTTTTCCAACCACCCCCTGCCCACACGAGTAAGTCTTTCAAAGATACGATGGCCGAGAAGGACAATGACATAAACATTCACCCATTATTTCATATTTACAGTCGTTTGTTTATTTCAAAGTTACACGCGACATTTTTTCCAAGAATTATACTAAACGAAAGGTTCTATTTTGTGGCCAAAGGTTCGCAGAGAAAGGCGACATTTTTCCAAGAATTACACGCGACATTATTTCCAAGAATTACACACGACTTTATTCCAAGAATTACACGCGACGTTTTTTCCAGGAACTATATACGCGACGTTTTTTCCAAGAATTACATGAAACATTTTTCCAAGAATTACTGCACGCGACGTTTCTTCCAAGAATTACACGCGTATTACAGAACGGCTTATTGTAAACACTGGATTGGACTAAATTTGGACTGGACTAGGACTGGACTTTGGACTAAAACTCTGAAATGCTAATTTCCTGCGTTTTGTGATGAGTTTTAAGAAGTACAATGTTATGATAACTGTAATATTACTCTTATAATACTAGCCCTAAGGAACTAGCTTAATAATAATAAACCCCAACACTTCACCTCTGAGATCGTGGGTTCGATTCTTGCTACGCGTACTCATGTGAAAAGAGTCTGTCATTGCTCTGTCGAAACTCGAAAGTTCGGTTCCTCCCAGTCTCGTACCCAGAGCAATGCCTGTGCGCGGGCTAGGATGAGATTGGGGCTAGGAAGGCATTGGTTCTGGGGTAATTGACAACCGGAACCCCTAAATTTAGGGGTTCCGGTTCTTTGTCGGTATGCACTATTGATAAACTATCGGTATGCACTATTGATAAACCAATCACAGCACAGGAAAAATTCAATTTCCCCAGAGATTGGGTTCCTCCCAGAGGGCAAAGTTAAACACAGAGGGATAAACATAGCTAGGAAAGTAATATCACAATCCATGAAGCAAGTGTGCTCAAAACTCCCCAGACACATACGATCTTAGTGTTGACAACTCAGTGATATTGTTTACATCATGGTATTTTACTTCCGCCTGCTTTACAAGAAAACGCTTAGAACAACCTGATTTCGCTTGGCCGTTGCAGGAGTTGTAGCCAGGCTCTTCCAGGTTAAAAATTTTCAACAACTGCGGTGGCGGGACAAAATTTTGCCGACTGCGAGCAAAACGGTGAAGCGGCAAACGGGGTTTAAATGTTCAAATTCAACCAAAAAAGACATTCTAACTAAATCTCCTTAGGGTTTATTTCAGAAATTACGTGAATCATTTGCATAAGTGTTTGCTTTCTGTTTTGTCAAACCGTATAATATTTAATAACAAATCATGTACGTGTTCATTTCAGTATTTGAGTGGTGAATCAGGCATTAAAATTCACAAAGTAAATATCTAAATTAATGTAAATCTAAGTGCGATCCAGTGGTGCTTACAGTTGTTGCATAGAAAAACAACTACATTCCTTTACCAGTTCTTCGATCTTGAGAAGAAGATTTGGTTTCCTGTCAGCGGCATCATATTCAACTTCAAAAGCTGTCAGCATTCCCTTTAATAAAGGAACAGTAAATTTGTTCAATTTACGATCAACAAAGTACTTGCAAATATTATAATTATCATACATGATTGGATGCGTTAAACCAATGGCTTATGGACCGACGACAAGAATTCTTCTTCCTCTATTTCATTTTCGACCTCATTAACATCTTCTTCACTTATTTCTTCGAGAGAATTATCTAGCATCTGTTTTCTCCTGGATGCAGCAAGTCTCGAGAAAAATCCTTTAATTTGGCTAGCTTTTAGCCATTCCTCTCTTGCAAAAATTCTTTGTTTTGCCCGTTGTATGTAAATAACCTGTCGTGAGTACTCGCGTCAGCACCTTGCGATTCACGAAATCGGGAGAAAAATCTGTAGCAAAGCACAGATTTTTCTCACGATTCAACGATTTTTCTTCCGTTGTAAAGTTGTTGAAAACTTTTCGCACGCAGAAAACTATAATATGAACAGACGAGAGAGCGGACAGCTTCAATTGAACGTTTAAATCGCTAAATGTCGAAGAAGGGGCAACGTTTATTTGCCAAAATCTGCCCGACAAATCGCAGCGTGTAAACGTAGCTTAATGGTGTCATACAAACTTTCTGATTCTTCTTGCGTATCGTGCTGATGGCTACCAAGGTCAAGATGAACTTCTAATTGAATAAGGGAGTCAAAAGCTTGCTTGCAACCAGGTTGAGGGCATTCATACATCATGTCTGAGGGAACTTGCTGTGCATTCTATTCTTGATTTGTAATTCACGAATGCTGTTATTTTCAAAAAAATGTTGCCCTTCTACGACCTCAAGTAGTGACGACCTTTCTAGATGACTGGAGAAGAGAAAACTGAAAGTTATGAATTGTGCTAAATCCTTTAACTTTCTTTATCACTAAGGAATTGTTCGCTTCTTCTATCTTGCCAACGCATGCTGTAGTTGTGTGTGCGCAATTTTCCGTCAACCTTGGAGATTACACTACTTATATGCCAGCTCAGGCTTCTCTTTCCGAACCACTGAAACTGTTTTTCACGATACCTGGTCGGCAAAAATTTCATAGCCCAGTCCATTACAATCAACACCGTATTCTCATCAAGCCTCTTTATCATGTCTTCCTTCGCCTTATCTTGATTCACAGATCTAAGAATATGCGCATCCCACCAAAACACGTCCTCTGAGGCGTGTCGCAGATCATACAGCAAATCTTCTCTCTTCTCTTGGGCGTGATCGCCGGAACACTGACTGAGAATCATATTCTCGATCTCTTTTAAGACCATTTTCAAATCTTCGCACTCTTTACATTTCATTTCATGTTTGTGGCCACATGGCTTTTGGAAACATTTTTCGTTTGCATCGCTGAGTCCAAAGTTCACACAATGATCTTTGCAAAGACTGCTTTCTATTGAGCAATGAACAGGATATTTGACTCTGAGGTATATTTTCCCATTTTTCAATCTTTCTTTCGTTTCTTCTGCCCAGGCGCTGTCCACACCAGCTTGTTCAAGATCATTCACTATTCTTTCAATTGTCTGAAATCCCATCGCTCCATCAGCAGCAGTATTATCTATTCCTCGCAATGACTTGCGCTGAGAGGCTTCATGCCTGAATATTGTGCGGCGACTAAGTGGACCAGTAAAGCCTTCTTCTGCGCAGTATTTCATGTAGATGGCTACCATGGTTGATCTAGTGATGATGCGCACGATGTTTGGCATTTCTATTCGCTCGGCGCTCTCCAGTTTTAACTCACGTACTCCATAGGTAACGTCCTGGTAAAAGTGCGACCTATTGATAAAGTCAATAAAGTGGTCAAGCTTTGCTGCATCAACTCGCACCCTGTGTGACTTTTTAGTCTCTTGTATTGTTCCTGGACCGTATAGTTTTGCATGAGTACGCGCTTCATTTGCCACTTGGTGACTTTGGCATATGGCTCGTGTAGTCGTATAAGGGTTTTCACTGGATACCTGTGTGCATGTATGCTTAAAATCTGCAGCTTTAGTCTTCGAGTTGGTGCATTCGCATATGCTGTCATGAGAGCATCAAGATCTTGCGAAACGCTAGGTTCACTAGAACTGTCCAACAATGACTGAAATAGACTTTGCTCATCTTTTGGTGAAATGATGTTACAAATGATGTTCATTGCCTCTTCCGCCTTTTCCAGACACAGATCTCAGTTTGTCCTCAACAGATGCTGCGCTCCAACTACAGTTTAAATGGAAAGTTAAGGGAGAAAACGTCCCCCCAGAAAGTCTGTCTAATGATCTTAAGGTATCCAATTCATTCATCTGCTGCTCAATTGGATTAATCTGAATTGCATCTGAGCTATCTTCCTCCGAACTTCCACAATAAGAAGTTTAAGTTATTTTCCTCGGAGTCCACAAAAATTCTTTGTTATCATCGGACGTACTTGTTGCAATACTCAGTCTTGGCATGTCTGGCAAACCGCGACATTGTGCCTCCCTGGAGTCACTATACGGGAGCATAAAGAATTTTTACATATAAGCTAGATTATAGCAAGTTGACAAATCATCACATATGGGTGTTAACTCCATAAGTAAAACATGAAACAACCCATCTCAGCGAACGGCTGACGGAAGGCACAGAGATCACACATTTGAAAGAGTGAAATTATCGAGTGTAAACAATCGCCAATTGACAAATTCGGCTGGACCTTCGCAAAGTCCTTTTCAAAGACGTCATTTTTATTTCGCGCGGCTTCTCTTTGAAAAGGGCTTTTCCAGCCTGTTTCCCGCCAAATTCACCGGCGCACGTCATTCGAAAAATAATTAAATTCCATGTTTTGTTGTTGTGACTTATGAGGCGAGACTTTTTTTATTTATTGGTTTACGGATTTTACTTGGAAAAAAACAGGTCGGAAGGTCGGAAAAAAATTTAAAAAAACATTGTTTTTCAAGATTGTCACAACGATAACATGAGCCACGAGTACTTAGAGTCAAAGTTTACTTGACGTGTACTTCATGTCAGAATCCCAAATTAACTAAAATCGTAAAATTGTTGACATCCAATTTTTTTTTTATTTTTCACTTTCTGAATATTTACGGTCGGCGGATCCGTAAACCAATGAATAAAAAAAGTCTCGCCTGAGTTGTAAGATAAACTGTGCTAAGTTAACCTGAAGTTCAGGCCATAAACTTGCAAAATCTGTCCAAAACTCACCAAATAAAGCTAAAAAGAGCGATAATGTGACACCTAAGGCGATGAAAGAAACAAAAGTAGAAAGTATAGACGAAGTGAGCAAGATTGACGAGCTTTACAAAATGATGCAGACTGTGCTGGCGAAATTAGAGACGCTCGATTTGATTAATGAGCGTATATTATCTGTTGAGCAAAATGTAAAAAGCCTAACAGAATCAATCGAGTTTGCGCATGCAGAAATTAGTGTTTTGAAGGAGGAAATGGTGAAAAGAAAGGAGACGGAGCGAGAAAACTACACACGGATCAAGGAACTGGAAGATTCGAATCAGCTGTTACAAGACAGTGTGGTCGACCTCAAAGCGAGATCAATGCGGGATAACCTGTTGTTCCACAATATTGATGAAGCAGAAGAGGAAGATTGCACTGAAGTGATCTATAGCTTGTTGGAGGAAAAACTTGATATGCCAGAAGCAAGAAGCAGCATCAAGATCGATCGAGCGCACAGAGTTGGTAGGAAACGCGATGGCCGCAGAAAACCGAGAGCCATCGTTGCAAAATTTAATTTTTTCCCCGATCGGGATAAAATTCGCTTCAATGCGAAAAAATTAAGGGGAACAAAGATCGGTATCTCCGAACAGTTTCCTGAAGAGATTGAAAAAGTGCGTCAAACCCTCTACCCTGAGATGAGGAGAGCAAAGGCGGCAAAGCAGAGAGTGCGTTTGGTTCGTGATAAACTTTATATTAACAATGTGGAGTTTATTCCCCATAATAATTAAAGGTATTATCGCTCAATTATATTTAGTACGCATTTTATTATCTAATTGATTAAAAAATTAAATGGCTTCTATAAACATAAACAAAAAAATATGCTCTGCATGTTTTTGTGAAATAGCCATTGATAAACGCGGCATTGTTTGTGCGCTGTGTGGGAGGTGGTTTCATGCTAAGAATATCTGCATTAAATCGCCTCTCACATGTCAACAAACGGAAATCGAAACATGCCACTTGTGCTTAAGCGACTCGCTACCTTTTAGCTCAATAGATGATATAAACTTTAACTTTACTTTTGGAGATTTTTCTCGACTTCCCAGTGATGAGGATATGGATAGATTGATGCAACTTAAATTCAACCCTTTTGATAACTCACACACAACTACTGATAATGTTGATTACGACAACAACATACTTCCTAACATTGATAATATTACATACAAATACTACCTTCCAATGATGTTTCGCGTGACATACCAAATAGTAATAATAACCTATTTTCTATTTTGAATTTAAACATAAGAAATATAGTAAACAAATTTGACTCTTTCAAATTTTTGTTAGAATCACTTAAATACTCATTTTCGATAATTAGTTTAACAGAAACATGGCTTGATGATGAAAACTATACAGATTTTAAGTTAGAAAATTGTAGCTTCATTAGCTCAAACAGAAACAATAAAAAGGCGGAGGAGTTGGAATGTTTATTTCTGATGATATAAATTTCAAACTTCGTCCTGACCTTAATTTCAACGAAGAGGGAATAATTGAATCGCTCTTCGTTGAAATAATTACAACAGTTGGCAAAAATATTGTTGTTGGCACGATCTATCGACACCAAAAGGAAAGTTTGAAATATTTGAAACGAATTTAAGCAAAATTCTTACTAAAATTGATAAGTCAAAAAAAATAACTTACTTAATGGGCGATTTTAACATTGACCTCTTAAAAACTGAAAGTTGTGACTTTTCGAATAGATTCAGTGAGCAACTTTTTACGTCATCATTTTTGCCTCTTATTACAAGACCAACTAGGATAACTGAACATACCGCAACATTAATTGACAATATATTCACTAATGATCTAGAACAAATTGAATCCAGTAAGAATGGATTAGTTTTTAGTGATATATCAGATCATCTTCCAGTTTTTCATATTGCATCTTTCCCAACGAAAATGTACAGTTCTAAAGTTGAAACTTCGCAACATCAAAGAATAGTTAATAATGCCAGTCTTCTATTATTTTCTAATTCTGTGAAAGATATATCATGGGATACTATTGTTGAAGACAATGACCCCTCTGAATCATCCAAGAATTTCCATAATAAACTAATACAAGTGTTTGATAAAAGCTTTCCTTTAGTAAAACGGCAAAAACGAAATATAATTAATTACGATAAAAGCCCTTGGATGACTCAAGGTATTTCTAAGTCTATTGGAATTAAAAACAGACTCTATAAAAAGTGTCTAAAAAACCCAAGTGAAAAGAACAAAACTATTTACAAAAATTACAAAAATAAATTAAAACATTTAATTAAAATTAGTAAAAAAGATTACTTTGAAAATCAATTTATTAAATACAAAAACAATAGTAAGGTGACATGGCAAACAATAAATAAACTACTGAATAGAAATAAAAAGAAGGAAAAACTTTCTGACGTGTTTCAATAAAAGAACTCAGATATTAATTTTTCTGACCCAACCGTAATTGCTAACAAATTTAATGAATATTTTGTAAATGTTGGTCCAAATTTGGCAAAAGGTATTCGAAAAAATGATACAGTATCATTTGAAAAATATCTCAAAGGGAACTATAACAAAATATTTGCGAAGAAAATAAGGAATTTATGTAATGTGATTTATCAGAGTAAAATCGTCTTATCTAAGGTGCTTGTATAAGCAAGAACTAGACATGGCGAAGTAGGTGTTAAGCCGTTACAAAGATTAGAACTCTTAATATTATTAGCTTCGCGCCATACTTAAAAATAGAGCGCGAAAAGCTTGTAAGGGGGTGAGAGGTGTGGTTGATATCATTATAAAATGGATAGCTATGCAAAGCAAGTATCATTCGACTACAACTATACTGGTGAACAGATCAACATTAAATCTCAATAAATTCACTTTCAAGTCTCTATATCAGGTGAGATTAATTATATATTTTCTTAGTTATATATAACTAACAATTTTTTCTTTGATAATAATCACCAATGGCACTCCCAAAAGTTTTAGTTCTAGGTCATTCATTTGTACGTCGACTTAAGTCTGATCTGGAATATCGGTCCGACTTACGTATGTCCCGAATATTCAAACTTGAAGGGACCGCTCGAGTATATTCACACGATATTGGCGGCCGCACAGTACAAAAATTACGGCATCATGACCTAGCTGTAGTTTCACGCCTTTCTCCTGATATTGTGGTGCTAGAAATTGGCACTAAAGATTTATCCTCGTTACCACCCGAGGTGGTAGGCTCACAGATCGAGGAGCTAGTCGTTCTGTTGCGTGAAACGTATAAGGTTAAGGTGGTATGTGTCTGCCTGGTTACTCCACGTTGGCGTAATTGGCATTTCAACAAAACACGCCTTGTTCTGAATAACTACCTAACAGTGGTATTGGAACATATGCCTAAGGTATTTTTATGCTACATCGGGGTTTTTCACAACCATCTGTGACACCTTTTCTTCGCGACGGGGTACACTTCAATAAAATAGGGCAATACAATTTGTACCGCAGTTATAGGGGTTTTCATTTTCATGGTGCTGAACAAGCATTTGAAGCACATAATTTGCGGTCGGCTTTAGACAATCCAGATGCAGTTGACTCAAAATTAGATAAAGAATTAGAGGCAGGCCGGCTTGCCCCTTTTCTACGCCACCATTGGCAAATTTCCGTGTTTCGCCTCTGGGCTTGGTTCCGAAAAAACAACCCGGCGAATTTCTCATAATTCATCATTTGTCTTTTCCTAAGGGAACATCGATTAACGATGGCATACCTGACATTGAAACATCGGTTCGGTATGCAAATGTTGACGATGCAATTCGACTTATAAAACGAGCAGGTCCGGGTTGTTTTCTCGCAAAAACTGATATAAAAAATGCTTTTCGAATAATACCTATCAATCCAGCCGATTACCATCTTTTGGGCATAAAATGGCGCAACCGTTATTATTATGACCGCGCAATGCCTATGGGCTGTTCGAGTTCCTGTCGCACTTTCGAAGCGTTTAGCACGGCGATTGAATGGATTGCTCAGAAAAAACTCGGAATCGACAAACTCCTTCATTTACTAGACGATTTTCTTATTATTTCATCTTCGTATTGTGTTTGTAAAGCCCATTTAGAGTTATTTATTTCCCTTTGTGAGTTTCTCGGCATTCCCATAGCACCAGACAAAACATTTGGCCCCTCGACGACACTTACGTTCGCTGGTATTGAATTGGATTCACTTAAATGCGAGGCTCGTTTGCCTCGCGAAAAAATCGAGAAGTGCATCCAATCCATTGCCAGTTTTTTGAGTCGCAAAAAAGTTACTCTTAGAGAGCTTCAGTCTTTGCTTGGCCTACTAAATTTTGCTTGTTCTGCTGTCCCAGGCCGCGCGTTTTTAAGATGATTAATAGATTTAACACGCGGCATCTCTTGTCCCCATTTTTTTATTCGGCTGACGCGCAATGTCAAAAATGATCTTCGCGTGTGGCAGGAATTTTTATCTTCTTTTAACGGCAAATCCCTATTTTTGGATGATCACTGGAGCAACAACCATAAACTTAACTTATATACGGACGCATCTGGCGCTATTGGTTTTGGTGCTATATTCGGCCTTGACTGGTGCTATGGAAAATGGCCGGCGACTTGGCGGAATTATAATATTGCCATACTTGAATTTTATCCGATTGTACTCAGTTTATATTTGTGGGGTCACAAAATGCACAATCAGTGTATAATCTTTTTCACTGACAACGAAGCTCTGGTTTCTGTTATCAACAAACAGACTTCCAAAGATTCCAGTCTTATGACCTTAGTACGTAAAATGGTATTAATATGTTTGGAACATAATATATTATTTAGAGCGAAACATATAGCTGGTAGCAGAAACATACTAGCTGATAGTTTATCTCGATTTCAGATCCAAAAATTTCTACAATTGGCACCGGCTTACATGCATCGATTTCCAACGCACATTCCATCTCACCTGCAGCCCGGAAGCTGGCCAATATAGTTGGCGATTTGGCTCAATCCAGCCTTCAACCATCTTCGATTCCAACGTATAGGCGGGCATGGGCACTTTTTACACAATTCCATCTAAATGTTTTTCACGTGGGCTCAGTAGCTTTGCCTTTGTCGCCCTCCGTCTTGGCACTTTTTATTGCTTATTTATTTGACCTCAACTACGCTCCATCAACAGTTAACACATATGTGTCTGCTATTGGTTATTCTCATCGATTGTCGAATTTACCAGATCCGACGAGAGTTTTTTACATTGTGCAAATACTTAAGAGGTATGGAAAAAAGGGCTTCTGTTTAGACAGTTGGTTGCCTATAACACTACCAATTCTCAACCGCATTATTGAGGCTTCGCCTCACATTTTTGGTTCTCACTATCAGATATGTCAATTTAAAGCTATGTGCTCATTAGCATTTTTTGCTTTTCTGCGGATTGGAGAAATAACGATCACATCATCACATAACCAACCCCTACAAATACATCAGCTCTCGCGGATATATGACACGAATAACCATGTGGCAAGCCTGAAGTTAACATTTCAAAATTTTAAGCATAATTACAACCAGCGGCCTTTTACTTTAGAAATTTATCGGCAAAACACAGCTTTCCCCGTGCAATTGATCCCTGACTATCTGGTTTTGCACGGCACTCAGCCGGGGGCTATATTTGTTTCACACCTCGGTACTCCAGTATCGCGTGACGAATTCGCCACTCAACTTAAAAGGGCTTTTCATCATTGCGGTTTGGATACCTCAAAATATAAGTCACATTCTTTTCGGATTGGTGCAGCTTCCCACGCTGCAGAAAATGGTTATTCTGATGCGCAAATCCGTGCGTTGGGGCGTTGGAAATCGAACGCGTTTCTAAAAATACTTGCGAATTTCTACTATATCGACATAACCCCCATTTCACCTTGATTTCTGAGCATAAAACATGCAGGTTGTTTTATCCTCAATTTTATCTGAAATTTCCCATGCATGATTTTGAACGTGATTAGCAAGGGCAATCATGCAATCTGTCAGCGCCCTTTGGTTGCATAACTCGCATTGCACCGATATGTCATCAGCAAGGGCGATGTCGTATATTCTCTTACGTAGTGCGTATTGTGCAATTGACCTGGGTGTTTTACTTCGCAATTTTATCTGCCTGTTTAGTAAGGACAGACAAGGCAATCCAATGTTTAATTCAATGAAGGACTGGTGTGGCAATATTGTATCCATCAAAAACTTGGGCTTAGGCAAAGTAACATTGCATGACAAAATTTTGCCTGCCGTAGTCTGCAAGGGCGGCTACATTTCTACTTTTTGCTGATATAAGCTACTTGGTTGCCTTTGTGGCCCATAAATCTCGCCGGATGAGCGTGCATTCTTTTTCCTTGGGGTGGGGTTTCATCTCCGTTTTGCTTTGATGATTTGGCGATAATCTGCCTCCACCCTTTTCTGGGCAAAATTGTTAATATTTTCATACATATATATTATTTATTGTTTTATTAATTTCAATAAATCGGCTAGGAGAAAGGTTACTCCTAGCCAAATTATCCAAAATTGTTTTATTCTTTGCTATTTAACATATACCCAGAAAACAAAGCTGCGGAAAAAGAATGCCTGCATTATTCAGTGGCTACATTGGCGGTAGGTGGTTTGTAATAAGGTGAATCACATTGCATAAAGAGAGAGTATGTTTGCTGAGCCTGTTACTGAACTTGAAATACTGACTGAGATTGACAACTTAAATACAAATAAAAGTGCAGGACATGATAATATAAGTGCCAAAATGATAAAAACTATAAAACAAGAAATCTGCAAACCTCTTGCACATATTTTCAATTTAACGTTTGATACCGGAGTAATCCCGGAATCACTAAAAATAGCTATCATTACTCCTATTTTTAAAGCAAATGAAAGATACCTGTTTGAAAATTACAGACCAATTTCAGTTCTCACATATTTTTCAAAACTACTTGATAAAATAATGCATAAAAGACTAATTTCATATATTGAAAAACATAATATTTTATCTAAACATCAATATGGTTTCAGGAAAAATCGGTCAACTGAACATGCTATAATTACTAACTGACAAAATTTCAAAAGCTATAGATGATGGTAAATATACAATTGGTATTTTCCTTGATCTATCTAAGGCTTTTGATACAGTTAACCACGATATTCTCCGGGAAAGTACAAAACATGGACCCCCGGTCCATGGACCCCTTGTCTGGACCGGGTCCATGGACCCCCTTTATGGACCGGGTCCATGGACCCTCTCCATGGACCCCCTCCATGGACCAGGTCCACGGACCTGCGATTCTTCAATGGCCCCATCTATGAATAATGTTATCAGGAATTTTGAATACACCTGAATATAAATAACCCTGTACAGGGAGAAAACAATTAAATTTACTTGCAAGGTCAAAATGTTTTATTAATTTGTTCCAAATAACAAATACATCCAGCTAGCTAGTGCACAGCTCACAAAAATGTATTAATTGAAGCAAGTCAAATTGCTGATTATGAACAGTGCCTTTAGACCACTTTCATAAGAGACAAATTGAAACACTTTTTTGTATATTGAACCAAGAAGGCTAATTAAGATGCACAATCATGAATGAAAGTGGTTTATTATTTCAACACTTTGCTGGCAGTGGTTTCTTTAATTTCATAGGCTGTGATCATTGAACGGCTTTGCCAGTCAGTAACACTATTATTATTCACATGGTGCATTGATTTGTCATGATATGTCGTTAGCAAGCCTCGCTTTAGTATGAAGAAAACATTGGAGTGTAGATGAGGTTTGCTGCTAAGAAAAAAAGTATGCTTTAAAACCACTAAAATATTTTTAAAAATTGAAAACTCGAATCATGTTTAACAGTAATATTGAAATTTGGAAAAATGTGGCCCATGGAGGGGGTCCATGGATCTGGTCCATGGAGGGGGTCCATCGACCCGGTCCATAGAGGGGGTCCATGGACCCGGTCCAGACAAGGGGTCCATGGACCGGGGGTCCATGTTTTGTACTTTCCCATATTCTCCTAAAAAAACTTGAACATTATGGCATAAGAGGAAATTGCCTAAAATGGTTTGAAAGCTACCTACATGAAAGAATGCAAATTGTTAAATTTGGTCATCATAAATCAAACAAATTGATTATATCTACAGGAGTTCCGCAACGCTCTATTCTTGGGCCACTACTTTTCCTGTTATATATTAACAATATTGAAAACTGTAGTAAAATTATATCCTTTGTTATGTATGTTGATGACACTAATGCATTTCACTCTGACAAATGCTTAAAATCATTAACACATGTTATGCAAGAAGAAATGAATGAAGTAATTAAATGGCTAAACGTGAATAAATTATCTATAAATACAACAAAAACTAAGTATATAATTTTTAAATCAAGAAATAAAAAATGCGACATTGAAATCGATATTAAACTTAATGATAACATTATACAACAGGCTTCTCATATCAAATTTTTAGGTGTAATTTTAGATTGTGAATTAACATGGAAAAACCATATAAATTTGGTTGCTAAACATATAATTAAATCTGCGGCACTTATAGCAAAACTACGACATTACACAAATAAAAATACACTTAAGTTGATTTATTATGCATTGGTTTATCCATATCTTACTTATGGGAATCTAGTATGGGGTAATACGTACCCAGCAAGGCTACACAAAATACAGAATATACAGAAAAAATTATCAGATTGATAAGTTTTAAATCGTATCTTGAACACACTGAGCCATTGTTTCAGAACTTAAAGATCTTGAATATCTTTAAGATCAATGACTTTTTAAGTTGTTTATTTATGTACCGGTTTAAACGTCTACAAAACTTACCTGAATATTTTAATGGCTACTTCGCACAGAACAATGAAGTGCATCATTACAATACTCGAAATGCTAACAAATTTCATGTAAATTTTAGTAGAACAAATTATGCAAAACATTCTATTGTTAACAAGGGAGTTAAGATATGGAATTCACTCGATAATGAAATTAGCAGTATTATATTTTATTGTACTTTTAAGAAAAAGTCAAAATTATTTTTCTTGTAAAATATACTTTAATTGTTATTATCTGTAAACTTTACATTTGTTATTATCTGTAAACTCATTATATCACTTTTACTTTAAAATTTTCCTTACTTTATACTTGTATTTGTAAATATTCCTATATTCTTTCTTCAATTAGCTCATTATATTACTTTTACTTTAAAATTTTCCTTACTTTATACTTGTATTTGTAAATATTCCTATATTCTTTCGACATTATATGATTAACTTACCATATAAAACAATTGTAAAAATATTATAGAACTAGGGACCTTTGAACAAAAAGCCTGAAAGGGTTTCATGAAGGCTCCTAGCCTTTAGATTGTAAATATTAACTTTTTCATATGGGCAAATAAAATTCAATTCAATTAAATTCTAGTTAATTAAGAACCTACCTGACTACACGAAGTCATAATTGCAATAAAACGTTATCACAATAAATTGCTTTACTTGTATTAGTTATATTTCAGTGGCAGTGTCAAATAAACTTCTTTATATAATTATATATCTGAGACTGCAAAATGTAAAAGTTTAAGATTGAAAATACACCATTGCCAGCAAATTGATTGGAAATTTTGCCCTGACTGTGGGATTTTCCCGGAAATTCTTCAGATGGTCAAGTGGATCGCAGGCACGAGGTTTGACATAAAAATGATGGTGATCGCATCGAAAACTTTCGAAAAGGTAAACATTTTTTGACTTTCTGCTATATGATGGTGATCGCATCGAAAACTTTCGAAAAGGTAAACATTTTTTGACTTTCTGCTATATGTTTTCGCAAACTGCAGATTTGAATAGCAAACTATCTAGAGATTTCGCAAACTGCAGATTTCGCAAACTGCAGATTTTGCAAACTGCAGATTAATAGCAAACTATCTAGAGATTTCGCAAACTGCAGATTTCGCAAACTGCAGATTTTGCAAACTGCAGATTTCGCAAATTACAGATTTCGCAAATTACAGTTTCGCAAAGTGCAGATTTCGTTTCGTAAACTACAGTAAGCCTTTTGGCAGAGATTGTTTTTGCCTTTTTGGAGTCTTTTTAATCGAGTTCTTCAATTAAATTTTAATCTAAAGTATTGTCTATGTATACTGGCTAGATGACGGAAATGGTTTTCCTCTTTATGTTCCAGATATTTTAAAGATTTCAATGACAGTCGGATTCTTTTGTGTACATTTTTTATTCGCTTTTTAACATAAATTTTATTTAGTAACAATTCGGGAAACCATTTTGTGTTTGAAATTTTGGAGTTTTTAAAATTAGGCAAAACGGCCCCTTACTTATGGTACTTACGATTAGGCAAAACGGCCCCTTACTATTATACTGTTTTACGACATGTTTTAAACTTTTTTAAAACTCACAAGTTTGACAAATTATATTTTTCAAGTCATTCTTGGGAGTTAGCAACACTGAGTAGTTGTCAACAAAGCCGAGCGGTAATGTTCCAAAGGAAGCCATTTAAATGCTCATTTCATTAAAAAGTGAATTTTTTGTTAGTCAATGCAATATATGTCAAGAAGCATGGCCACTGAACTCTAAACCAAGGTCGCCTGATTGTTATATATGCTCTCGATGTTGTCGAGACACAAAATCTCCTAGAAAGTTTTCACTTGAAAATTCAATGATTCCTTCTCCAGTTCTAACCAAGTTACGAAATTTAATGTAAGTAGAGGAAATGTTGATTGCTCATGCTCTTCCTATAATGTAAGTTTATGTCAAGTCTGGTGGACAATGAGGTTACTCAGGTCATTATGTTAATTTGCCACAAAATGTTAACCCATTGAGTCGCATTGCACCCTGATGCACCCTACTTGCCACAAAATGTTAACCCATTGAGTCGCATTGCACCCTGATGCACCCTACTTTAGTATTTTACTCTGTCTAACGCCAGAGTATTTTACTCTGTCTAACGCCAGACAATTTTACTCGTCCATGGGGAGAGGGCTGGCGCATAATGGGTTAAAGCTAGATTACAGTCCCTTCAACGCCAGACAATTTTACTCGTCAAGGGGAGAGGGCTGGCGCATAATGGGTTAAAGCTAGATTACAGTCCCTTCTGTGGATGTGTCAAAAATATAAACAAATGTGAGCACACTTGTTTTGATTTTGTGTGCTCCCCAGTCCTTATTTTGATATGCATGCTTGTATGAGACACTAGTTGAAAATGACTGACTTGCAAGAGTTACAGCCATCTACTTAAACAGGGAATCCTTCAAACACTGGTCGCTAAAGCAAAGAAGCTGATCGAAAAGCATATTTTACAAAAAGAAATGTGTCCAAAGTGTGTTTGAATACCTCTATTATTGAGCGGTGGAAACGGCTGAAAGAAGAAAATGAAATCACGAGTGATCAGGAGTTTGTGGATATTCTGCTGAACTTGTACGAAGCATTAAGAGATTCATCAATTCAAATGCGGTAAGTATGTAACTCTGGCCTTTTTAGTTTGTTCATGTTGTTGTATTTGCTGATTATGAAACTTTATGCTGCATTTCTAGCACTGTGGAAACCCAGACAAACGATCCAGATTAAACAATGAGGTCATTGACTGGCCAAAACATGGGCCTCATGGCCACAAGTACCCCTCAGAATCTCAGCAATAATCCTTCGCCATGTGAGTTTATAACATACTTATTCATGGATATATACAGAAAACATTATTTATTAGATTTTGGTTGACGTTGTTAATTTTAAATTATTAATTTTGTATTTTGCATAGTTTTATCTGGCCCTTCGAATATGTTTGTCAAGTCGAAGACGCCTGATACCCGCCTGGCTCCCCGCCAAGATTTGTATGATTAATTATATCTTTAAATGGTCCATTTCTGTATGGTATATTTCCCTTGTTATCGCGATAATGTCTTCATAGGCATGCTCATGATGAAACATTGACAGTCGGTGAAGGTGACAGTGAGACCCTTAGCAAATGAATGGTTGACAGGTTTTGTTGATGGAAATAATCGAGTAGAACATTATGTACATTTATTAGACATAACCATGAACAGCTGCAAAAATGCAACTACAGGTCCCTGACTCAATTCAGGCTAGCCAGGGATATGTAATTTCATTTTCTGCACCTGTTCCTGGTTAGGTCTAATAAATGTATATAATTTTTTTTTTCTGTGTTGGTGTTGTGTACTCAGGTGAATAATATGTTTGCGATGTTACTCTGAGTGCATATCCACACCGGGCGAGCTTGAAAAATATGCCCGGCCACGGTGGGATTCGAACCTATGACCTTTGGAATACTAGCCCAATGCTCTTAGTTGGAAGAGCATTGGGCTAGTATTCCAAAGGTCGTAGGTTCGAATCCCACCATGGCCAGGCATATTTTTCAAGCTCGCCCGGTGTGGATATGCACTCAGAGTAACATTGCAAACATATTATTCACCTGAGTACACAACACCAACACAGAAAAAAAAAATTCATATTACAAGAACACATTGGTATTGAAGGAACTAGATACTGTTCCGAAATATCACTTACTCGAACCGTCCTGACTACGTAGCTCAGTTGGAAGAGCATTGGGCTAGTATTCCAAAGGTTGTAGGTTCGAATCCCACCGTGGCCGGGCATATTTTTCAAGCTTGCCCGGTGTGGATATGCACTCAGAGTAACATCGCAAACATAAATGTATATAATTTTCTAATATATCATTTCCATCAACAAGGACCGTAAGTAAAATTTAATACCTTTCTACAGTAGACTGACAAAAAGTTGAGAACTTTGCATTTTGTAAAGTGGTTGCATCATTAAAGCTGCTGCATTAAAACCTTTAGAGTAAATACATAGCATGTGTAGAACAAAACATTCAAGAGCAAAAAATATTCATTTTAATGAAAACAGTAATCAGTTATGACACTCAAACTGCTGAATAACAATTTTGGCTCACATGTCTACAAAACTACCAAAATGCATGCAAACACATAATACACACTTTTAAACTTTTGTCCACCATGTGTCACTAGTGACAGTAGTGTAAGTTTATTAATAACACAAAGTCTTTTATCTAAATTTGGAGCAGACATGCCCAGAACTGCCAGAAGAAAATGACATCTTCAACATAACGATTAATGGGCACAATGGAGATGAAATTGACCAAGAATATGAAGATAAAGGCACTGCACCACAAGAATATGTCTTCACTGTGGACGTGGTTACCCCAGAGCCAGAAGCCATAAAGATGGAAAAGTGCATTGTGTTTACAGACACTCTCATGTTGTTGATAACGTCTCTATATGGGAGTGTCTACTGGGGATGTAATTCCGGCCATGTTGGTGGGAGATGGGCAGCATAGCCATCTTGTGACAAGATCTGAGCGGGCAATCTCGTGCTTGCTTCTTCTCTGCTGTTGTCTGGGAATTTGTATGCTAAAGTGGGGTTGATGTTCAACTTTTGTAATCTGCAGTATTTTTCATATACAATGTTTAATCAGTATCAGAAGTTGTACATCATCCCTACAATCAACAAATTCTGGGAACAGCACCAGAAACAACTATGGGAAGAGAAGGTTGGTAAAGAGGTCGTTTTAAGTGGTGATGGAAGAAATGATTATTCTGATCTCAGTACTGCACATACAGCCTTGCTGACATGGAGATGATCACACCATCCTCCAAATGAATGTTGTTGATGTGAAGGAAGCTTCGGGGAAAAAGCAACAATATGGAGTGAATCCGATTTGAAAGAGGGATGGATGTGTTACTCACATCAACAATTGTTCTGAAGGAGGTTGTGACAGATGGCCAGCTTGAGATTGGAGCGTTGATGAGTAAGTTTTATTACAGCATGGCCACTGTGTTTATGAACTTGTGAACTGTCATGAACTTTGTGGAATGAAATACTGATAAATATTGATGTACATGTACAGTAGTGCTCTGCTCAAAACAAATATGCATGTCACCTAATTAGAATTCAAAAAGTTTTTTAATAAATAAGAGAACAAATTATTTTATAGAAAAACAAGACAAGTACAAAAACATCCTGCATCAGAATGATCGATGTCTGTCTTCAGGGGAAAATATAGCCAAGAAAAATCAATTGTATAAAATATGCCCCTCTTGGAAACTTTGTCTAGTTGTTGGACAATGCAATCATTCCAAATTTACTATCTTGCTTGGTATCCCAAGTGATGACCCAAAGCAAATTGCTCTGAACATTGCCGCTATTCCTCCCCCTTCAGTCAGTTCACTTGTTGAAACTCATGACCAGTTGACCACACACAACTGTCTGTCACTCTCAAACTAAGTGATCTGGGTAGGTGGAGCTCACGAGCCTTGGTAGGCAGTCCACCTAGGAGAAGGAAAACTCTGACTTAAAACCCCCGGACCCTATTAATAGGTCAGGCTGTACATATTGGATTAATTGATTTTATCAATATTTCTTCAGTGTTTCCTAGGCATGCTGATAAGCTCTGATATAGAGCGAAACAGCCTTGGTTTACTTGTTAACTTTATCTGACGATTGGTAATAAGATACAAGAACATTTGCAAAAAGGGTTTTCTGAAAGAGAGACAATATAAAAATAATATATTTGATCAACCAAATGTGCTACCGTGCTATGAATATTAAATATTACTATACATTAAGTAAACATTTAAACCATTAAACTGTCAGTAACTGAAATTAGTAGACAGAATAAAATAGCAAAATTGTAAACAATGTGGCAGATTGCCACTTAACTACTAGTAGTTAGTTAGCACAATGATTCCTAGTTAGTTATTTTACTCTGTGTACAGTAAGACAATCCTTCTTGTCAAGGGGAGACAACAGGAGCGTAAAACTTAAAATTTATATTCCTAAATCTAAATAATAAATGGAAATGTCTGGTCAGGAATGTTTTTGCTCATTAGATAATATTATATAGAGTCATAGTAAAAATAAGTCAACATCAATTACCAACTTAAATTTTACTTGCTGAAATTCTAATAGTATTAAAATGTGTGTTACTAATATTTACAGCCTTGCAGGCTGATATCCTGTGTATATTCCATTTGGAGAAGGGTAGCGATTTTGTATCGCCGTAACACAACAACTTGGGATGACTCTACTGTTTCCCTTCCAAGCCTTCCATGTTGCCACAGTATGTACTGCTGATATGCGGCATGGTGAAAGTTTTCATTGTTCCTTACATTGTTTAAAACAAGAAAGTCCTCTCTATAATGCATTGCTACATTGAGCACATTTCCATCAAGCACTAGTTGCTGGAACAGAGGGACTGTGGAGATGCAGGGCTGTATTGCACGTGTGCAGCATTTGTTTTCCAAGTGTGTTGACATAGCTACACAGTGTCCACAATTGCACCAATCTGGGACATTGTCAACTGGTTCCTGGTCTGGTTGAGGTGGTGCATTCCCACCTAGCAATTCGCCATTCACCAAATCAGCAAATGCTGCTGGCTGATGCCGAAGAAGCTCTAAGGCCAATGCTCTTAGGGCATCCACATCCATTTAGGCTGGGGCAGTTCTTAGAAAAAACCGAAAACTGTTAAGAAAAAACCGAAAAATTTTTTTATCTGAAAATGAGACAAATTTAATTTTGACGAATTAGAACGTAACTATAACTATAACACAAGGTGGCAATATCAAAATTTATAATTCATTAACTAGTATAAAGATTACATAGACTGATAGACATTACACAACTATTAATGTTCAGTGTTATTCACAAATTTTCTGTGAGGAACGTCAGCATATCAACAGTTCCAGGTTTTAGTTGAGCTCGTGATGGAATGCTGATCAATCCGGCCTTGCTAAAAAGTCGTTCCGATGGAGAGCTACTAGCCTGGATAGATAGGTGTTTTCGGGCAAGTTGAGATAATAGCGGAAACTTAGCTGCGTTTCTTTGCCACCACCCGAGCGGATATTCATCGCTGTTGATCACTGGATACATCAGGCACATTTTGATCTCCTTTGACAAACGATCACAAGCAATCACCAGGATGAACCTGGTGGTTGCTCTGATTCCATGAGGCTTGTCAAAGCTCCAAGGCTAAGTTTCGACTTCTTCCTTGGTGGTTCAGTTGAAGGTGATGGAGAGGGTCGAGGACAGAGAGAAACACAGCTTGTTTGAGAAGTTCCTCCTTAGCAACATTCAGTTGTGACTGGATCACTTGCATGGCATCCTCAGCTTCATCCGTCGTGCCAGTCACTGGGTTTGGTGGTGATGAAATCAGCTTTATATCTTGCGTTGAGGAAGGTCACTACATCACTTTCTTCATATCTTGTCTTCAAACATTGTAGGATTTCATTTTTATGATCACATGTTATTTTTAAGAACACAAGTTCAACCATAGTTAGTCGATGCAAATCGGCTTCACAACCAAGGATGGATTTTGTGTCGGGGTGCGGGTTGTGCGGGGGGGGGGTGTGTGCGCACACCCAAAATTTTATCCACCCCCCCCAGAGAAATTGTGCACCACCCAACAAAAATGTGCACCCCCCGTCCCTGCCAAAATTTAAATGCACTAAATTAAACTACTGTTAAGGGGAGGATACATATGAAAACATGGCCTGTGTTTAATCAGCTATAAAATTGAAGTTATTAAATTTAGGTATGACAAACTGTATATTATCTAAAAGCATATAACCTATAGATTACAATAAAATGGACCATTTCACACAAAAACTATTTGTAACCTGACACCGGCCAGGAAACCGCACCTCATGCGGTGCTAAAAAGGGTCATGAATCAGAAAAGATATCTGCTTGTAAATGGCCAGGATTTTGAATGTGAATATATTTTTAAGACGTGTAGGTATCACAGTCTTAAATGAGCATAGCACTTTTTTTAATGATAAATATTATGGCAGTGGCAGTGCTACAAACTTGCGATAGGTTTTACCAGGGAAGTTTTCGTCAATAGAATAATGACCTACAAATAAGATATAGAAATTCTCTATGCTCATTTAAGACAGCACACCTAGAAGAACAAATGCTGAAAATTTTAGTTTAATTGGTCAAATACAACAAGAGATATCTTTTCTCAACTGCCGAAATTGCACAATTTGAGAAGATGAGCATTAAAATTTAGAAACAACAATACAAGTCGTTTGCAGGAGTTTGCAACGTTATTTGTTCAGTTTTTTTCATCTTAGAAATACTGGCCTTAATTAGAAACCTTCTGCTTCATAAGTTGTTCCTTCTGCTTCACATAGAGCTTCTTCACAACAGGTTTTTTGCAGTTGTTCAGCCTGGCGACGTTTTTTATGTTTCTCAGTTGTCTGCTTGTCAGCTTGTCTGATACGTTTTCTGTCCTTTGAGAGTGATGATTTCTTTGTAAATTCGCCAGCTGGTATTGCCAATCTCTTCATTACTCTCTCTCTACTTCTGGCACCACTGTGAAAGTGGCGAACTGCCGATGCAGCAGGACATCGGACAACCTTTGCTCCATGATGCTTGTGCTTAGGACACCGTGCCCACACTACTGCATTGATACTTTCATTATTATTTTGGGTTGCTTCTCTCACTTCCCTCTCTCACCCACAAAGAAGGATGTCTCCAAAGAAGATTCTTCTTTACAAGAACTACAGGTCGCAGTTAAATCAGATTGAAGACCTCTTTTTCTATCCGGATGTTCTTGAATAATCAAGCTGCTTACAAATAGAAAAACATTCTCTCAAAAGGCTGAGCACATGGTATTGTTCATTTATATCCCATGAGAAAGTTTTCACAAATCTATATTATACACATCATACATGTGCACGACTCTACAGATATAAACATATAGTATATTCAAAGATAGGAAACTTAACATAACATAACATAACACGAACACAAAAGCTACAACAAATTCTGACCTTCATTGCAAACATGTGCTTCTGAAATGGATGATGCCAGTTTGTTAATGTTTATAAGGCGATATCCTTGGTCAGTATTTTCTTCATTTTCAAAAGCACCATCTGAAGTCGACTCTTGAAGAGATTCACACTGATTTGAAAATGCTGTGCTGAGTGGTTATAATACTACCTTAAAAAATAAGCAGAAACTCGACGTTTCGAGCAAAGGCCCTTCATCAAGAGTTAGTAGCAGCGATTGGGGGGAAATGCACAGGCTTTTATACTAAGAGTATGAAAGCATCATGTGACAAAAAAATAAACCAATTAGATGGATTTAATCATAACAAAGTGTAAACAAAATATGTAAATCGCATTACAGAATATAATATAATTAAAAATATTAAATTAACATGTCTGGCAACAGGTTGGTTAGCATCATTGCCAATAACTGCACGCCGATGCTCACCAAACCTTGTCCTTAAACATCTTCCAGTTTCCCCAATGTAAAGCATGCCACATCTACTGCAAGAGATACAGTAGATGAGATGGGAGGAGGCGCACGTGAAATGGTGCTTGATGTGAAATTCAGATTTAGGTGCCGAAACAATAGTGGTAGAATCTATAAAATCACAGGTTTTATATTTCGACAACAGGCAAGGAAAAGTGCTTTTCTGTGACGTCGAAGACTGTGCTAGGGAGCTATGGACAAGGGTTTCACAGATATTTTTGCTGTGTTGAAAAGAGACTAAAGGGTTATCGGAGAAAATGGAAGATGTTTCAGGGTCGTTTTTCAAAATATGGAAATTCTTGTTGATGACATCTCTAACTATGAAATTGAAAGGATTATAGTTTAATACTAGGGGGATTTTGTTGTTGCCTGTGGCATTAGACACAGGGTCTGTGAGGGTGTCAGAATGTGGAATTTGGGAGGCCTTCGAAAAGGCAGTGTCTAATAGAGAGGTAGGACAACCATGTTGGACAAAAAAGTGTCTCATCTCCAGACTTTTGGGCTGAAAATCTTTGTCTTCACTGCAGATGCGGCGAAGATGAAGGAACTGAGAGAAGGGAATCGACCTTTTGGTGTGGTTGGGGTGGGAAGAGGAAAATAGAAGATAGCTATGGGAGTCAGTGGGCTTGTAGAACACAGAAGTAGATAGTTTGTTACCATTGATTGATACAAGGATATCTAAGAATGATAAATGAAACATGTTAAATCCATTTTGTCTACATCATGTCCTTCCATTTTAAGAAAGGACATCATCCAATTCATTCGCTTGTTGAATTCTAGACTTTACTCGTCCCTCGAAGCAAGCAAAGCTTCTAAGTTCAACTCTTTGTTAAGCAATCGTCCCATTTCGCCAGCCACCAACCACACCAGTTCAGCCAATAGTACCAATTTAGTTGTAACTATTCCTCCCGATTTAACCCTATCCGACTCTGAGAGATGTGTCCTTGCGAAAGGTCTCAAATTTGTTCCCAGCCCCGGGTCCCTTAACATTTTTTCAGTTAAGACTGACACCGAATCATTTGTCAGACGCTTGCGTCATGAAGCCCACCGACAATTGGGTGACACCACTTTTTACAGGAGGGTTGACAAAGATTTGACTTCCATTCATCAAACCAGGGGTTTTTCTTTCTGGGAACCTAGGTCAAAGGCTAAACATTTTCTGTGAAATTTGCAATGTTACAATTACAGAGGTGACAAAACAAATGCATAATTATTGTATTATTTGTACTTTAATAATAATAGGCTTTAGGCTGGTTTTTGTATGCTTGTGCATCTCAATGGCTGTCTGTTATATACCACAGTTTAAAGGTATAAAATATATCGTAGTCTGAGTGAGTGTCTGTATTAAATTAATTTATTCTACTTAAATTTAATGTACTGTATTATTTTAATTTATTATTATTTATTATAGTACCGGGTGGCACAAAAAAAAGTTGCCCGGTGTGATTTGTTTTAACTTATAAACTAAAAGAGCTATTACATATGAACTATGTGTATTGCATTTAGCATTGTCTAACTTAAATTTTAATATATGCCCTGTGCATTTTCGTGCAATATTGACTAACAGAGCTATGTTTAAACTTGAGTAACCATTTTTGAAAGGGTTGAGAATTAGCCAAAAACGGCCTATCAAATATGAATACAGCAATAACCTGTGTTTAGACACACTATAGTAAAAAAATACACGTTCGTTTTCAGAGACTTGACCAACGCCGCCGGTATAACCTCATGAGCATTATTTACCCTTACATATTATAAACATATCGACACTCTTTGGTCCTTCATTAAATGAGGCATATTTATAAAAAAAACATGGGACGTTTCTTTCTTGGAACATTAGAATTTGATTTCCATGCAGGGTCATTGAATATTTAGAATAAATCTTTTAATCAAAATCGCATTATAAGTTAATTTTCATGCATTTGCAAAGACCTTAAAACAAAAATAAAAGAGCACATCCATCCAATAAACATTTTTAATCCAAACTTCATTTCATTGAAACGAATATTACAATAAAATGGTAATGGTTATCAAATTAGTTTAACAGGCTGTTTTTAGCTAATTCTCGACACTTCCCAAAATGTTTATTCAAGTTTAAACGTGGCTCTCTCTGTCAATATTGCACGAAAATGCACAGGGTGTATATAACAATTTAAGTTAGACAATACTGAATACACATATTTTAGGTGTTATAGCTCTTTTAGTTTTTAAGTTAAAATAAATCAAACAGGCCATTTTTTGTGCCACCCGGTAGTATTATAGCAGTATAATAATAGCATTATAGCACTGGGACTTGTTTACTATTTAATTTGCATTTTATTGGAGACTTTGCAGAGCATATGTTTACCATTTTACCTCATTATATTGACAGGGGTGGGTAACAGAATTAATTTCTGTCAAATATTTAAAAGGCTGCTGATGTTAGTGTGTACACTGTACAGTGTAAATACAGTGTAAATAAAGAATAGTTGTAACTTGTAAGTTGAGTAAACAGAGTTATCTCAAAATGTTGAAATATTTTCTGGAAAATTTTCTGTGAAACTCTCAACTCAAAAAAATTTCTGGGAACTAGGTTCCCAGGTTCCGATACTTTTTCCACCCCTGCATCAAACCACCATCACTCAGACCATTCATAACTTTATCACCACTGGTGATCTCCCTGAGACTGCCAAAAACCTCATACACATCACACCTCGCACACCTGCCATGTACTTCTTGCCCAAAATTCACAAACCTGACAAGCCAGGTAGACCTATTGTATCTGCTTGTGGTTGTCCCACCGAACTCATCTCCAGTTTTCTTGATCGTGTCATGGCAACCTTGGTTAAGGACTTACCATCGTGTATCAAGGATACCAAGCATGCTCTTCAAATTCTCCAGAACATTCATTTTCATGGCACTCACAAATTCATTTTCACCATGGACGTCAAATCCTTATACACTGTAATTCCGCATCATGATGGTTTAAGGGCCCTCAAATTCTTTCTAGATAAACGGCCTAACCAGGAACCGGCCAATTCTGTTTTGGTCTGATTGGCTGAGTTGGTGCTTACCCTCAACAATTTTTCCTTTGATGGCAAGCATTACCAACAGATAAATGGTGTAGCAATGGGAACTAAAATGGGATCCAACTATGCTAATTTGTTTGTTGGTTTTGTGGAAAAACAAATCTTCGAACAGTACACTGATCCCATCCCTGATTACCTTGGTAGGTACATAGATGACTGTCTTGGCACAGCATCATGTTCTCATGTCGAATTGGAACGCTTTATTAACTTTGTTAATAATTTTCATCCAGCACTCCAGTTCACATGGGAGAACAGTGAGACCAGTGTATCATTCTTAGATATCCTTGTATCAATCAATGGTAACAAACTATCTACTTCTGTTTAGTGTGGTTATGTTACCAGGAAGTTTCATTGTAGTGGTAGTATGTTGCACTGGTAAAAATCTTTATTTACAGTTTAAAAAACGTAAAATATAAATCAAGCTTTCGGACTAAGCGTCCATCGTCAGGATTAAAATGGCAAAAATGATTAGTCGCTTAAATACTATTTACATGTCAATGACCTAACTACTTCTGTGTTCTACAAGCCCACTGACTCCCATAGCTATATTCTATTTCCCTCTTCCCACCCCAACCACACCAAAAGGTTGATTCCCTTCTCTCAGTTCCTTTGTCTTCGCCACATCTGCAGTGAAGACGAAGATTTTCAGGCCAAAAGTCTGGAGATGAGACACTTTTTTGTCCAACGTGGTAATCCTACCTCTCTATTAGACACTGCTTTTTCGAAGGCCTCCCAAATTCCATGTTCTGACACCCTCACAGACCCTGTGTCTAATGTCACAGACAACAACAAAATCCCCCTAGTATTAAACTATCATCCTTTCAATTTCAAAGTTAGAGATGTCATCAACAAGAATTTCCATATTTTGAAAAATGACCCTGAAACATCTTCCATTTTCTCCGATAACCCATTAGTCTCTTTTCAACACAGCAAAAATATCTGTGAAACCCTTGTCCATAGCTCCCTAGCACAGTCTTCGACGTCACAGAAAAGCACTTTTCCTTGCCTGTTGTCGAAATATAAAACCTGTGATTTTATAGATTCTACCACTATTGTTTCGGCACCTAAATCTGAATTTCACATCAAGCACCATTTCACGTGCGCCTCCTCCCATCTCATCTACTGTATCTCTTGCAGTAGATGTGGCATGCTAAACATTGGGGAAACTGGAAGATGTTTAAGGACAAGGTTTGGTGAGCATCGGCGTGCAGTTATTGGCAATGATGCTAACCAACCTGTTGCCAGACATTTTAATAATGGCAATCAGTGTTTCAGATATGTTAATTTGAGCCATCTGTCCCATTTCTGGAAGCAACGATAGCCGCAAACGACATGAAATGCGCCTCATATCCAAACTTGGCACTGTTCACCCTTCTGGCATTAATGAACGCTTTTCTTATGTTTAATGCCATCATAGACAATCGAGAAGACATGTCTTCTGGTTTGTCTATGATACCATCTGTCCTTGCCTGTCTATAGCAGACATTGACAACATCGTTTTGTTTTGATTATTTTTTGTAGTAATTGTCTTAACTTCCTGTTTATTTTTATATTTTTAATTATATTATATTCTATAATGCGATTTACATATTTTGTTTACACTTTGTTATGATTAAATCCATCTAATTGGTTTATTTTTTGTCACGTGATTCTTTCATACTTTTACTATAAAAGCCCATGCATTTTCCCCGATCCCTGCTACTAACTCTTGATGAAGGGCCTTCGCTCGAAACGTCGAGTTTTTAAGATGGTATTATAACCACTCAGCACAGCATTTTCACTTTGGTACTACCAATGCTGGTACAGACAGTTTTAGTTCACGCCAATTTAACTTCCATCTTGATGCGCTAGAAGGTGGGTTTGAGGTCGACACATGTTCCTGTGATGTGCTTGATGGTGAGTCGAAATCATCAGCAGTGCTCTTTGTTGAATTATTTTTATACTTTTGCTTTCCAGAGAAAGGTTTGCCTTTTCTCTTTTTCCTGTAATTGTTTCCCAGCCATAATCGAACAAAAGAGAAACGAGGAAACACAGAATTGGATGAATTGCAATTCTAAAGTATGATGTCTTGTAGAATATTCGTTTTACAATGGCTGACAAAAAGACGCACAAGCCTGTCCATGATGCATTGTTGGCATCTACGGCTTGTGAACAACTTCATGTAGTCAGAAATGTAGATGACATGCATAAATTTGCATTTATCAGGGTGAAAAAGGCAACAAAACAAAAATATAACAAACACGTTTCCATGGCAACCACATCAAGAGGTGGACAAAACACCTTATAAAAAGCCAACAAACAAAAATAATGACCTAATTGCATGGCATGGTTTCTTCGCATATGATTTGCCAAGTTAGACGTATTACCACCTTTGTTTTTTACTTGCCACAGGCAGGTTTGGCAGATTGCGCTGTTATCATCCGCCTTCTTAAAGAATTTAGAAACTGAGCTGTTAGATTCCGGCATTTCCATGTCAACGAAAAAACCCTTACAGATGCAGGATTGAAGACACACAGTTTAGTTTTTGAAGTGAGAGTGTGATTTGACACAACACAATGAATACAAATATATCTTCCGAATTTGAATAATGCGCAGGTGGACGCCCTAATGACACATTTGATTTCCTGGCGTCGTTAGGGATGATAGCATCTATGATGAGTCATGAGCCATTTTTAGAATTCCCTTAATCCCTTAATGCTGCCCGATTTTCGGTAACTTTTCCGGTTTTCGTTGTGCTTTGTCCGTTTTTTTTTGTTCTTCAGTTTTGGCAAAACCGAAAAACCGCCCCAGCCTGCATCCATTGCTTGGACAATATTCTAAAATGTGGAGATTTTGTCATTAGCTAATTAGTCTTGCCATAATCCCTGTGATAAGCCTCCCCCCTTCTCTCAAATAAGCCCCCCTTTTTATAGGAGTAAAGTTATTTATCCCCCTATCTAATAAACCCCCTTCTGACAAGCATCCCCCATTTACACTACTGTAGATTATGTATTTTTAAAATAAAAGGGTTTTGATAAGATTTTTGTCATTTTCTTTACACATTGTACAGCACTGTTTGTAGTATTCTTATAGTAGGATAATACAAGACATGCTCTTTGAGTGGTTATAACAATACTAATTTAATATACATAGAATGCTAGTTATATACAAGTGACGTCACATAAGTAATGACGTCAGGTTATTACATCCCTCCCTTGTTTTGAATGGAAGTTCATTGGGCATTGTTCGTATGAAGTAATTTGAACTAATTAAAACCAATGATCTAAACTGAAGTATATATATTTAGTAATAAAACATAGTTTAAGTATTGTTAATGCTGATATTCAGTGTTTAGGCGTTCTGGGGGTCTCCTATTTTCTCTTGTGGGATAACGCCTAATTTCCGCAGGATGGTCCGGTGTTGGAATGTTGATCTCCTCATCGTCAAAAGGGTCTGCTGCATGATCTTGTTGATGTGTGGTAATGGTGATTTTCTTGAACTGCGAGCTATTTCTTGTTATGTAACTGGTTGCATTTCTTGCCGTTATCATACTACCTTTGATCTTGATGATAGTGTATGGATGTTTGTTGTACGATCAGGACAGTTTATTAACGTGTTTTTGACTAACGAGAACAGTGTCACCAACTTGAAAGCTGTGTGGTTTTGCTTTGGCTGCGGTATCAGCATACTCTTTCATCTTTTCCTTCTTTTTGAGATCGATATCGGCAAATTGCGAGCGTGATGGTGACGTGGGGACTACTTCCGGTAACTTGACGGTTAATTTTCGTCCAAAGAGGAGCTCAGCAGGGGAAATTCCTGTGGTGGAATGTGACGTCACACAGTAGTTTCGGAGGAAAAGAAACAGTTCTTGCTTCCAATTCTTGTTTTCGAGGTGGGCAGCGTGGAGTGTTTTCTGAATTGTTCGCATGAAACGTTCAGACTCAGAATTGGCTTTGGGCCACTCTGGAGTGATCTTTCGGTGGTGAAACCCCATGTATTGTGCGAACTGGGCGAAAGAGTGACTTTGAAATGGAGGTCCGTTGTCAGACTTGATCTCTCTAGGAATGCCATGCGTGGAAAAAATGCGGTCAAGTTTCGGGATGACGGTATTTGCAGAGGTGGAGCGAACAATCTCAACCTCGGGATAGCGCGAGTATTCGTCGATTACCACAAAGAGCATATCGCCGGAGGGAAGAGGGCCACAGAAATCGACAGAGTTGTTGCCAAGGGGCCTGTGATAACTCGGTCACGCGTAGGGGTTCACATGGCTGTTGAACGACTGTTGCTTGACAGGTGAGACAGGTGTCAAATAGCTTTTTCGTAAGCCATCGATTCCAGGAAACCAAATCTTTTCGCAGAGCAGCTGTTTGGTTTTGGTAAGGCCTTGATGACCTTCATGGGCGATATGGAAGCACGTTGACGAAGGGCGAAGAAGCGAAGAAGATCATGATCATCAGAAACACTCAGTTCATTGCGGATATTGCGGAGAGTGTGGAGGTCCTGGGAGTTGACAAGGGGACTGGGTGTCTCAAGCGTCGAGTGCCAGGAGTTGTTACGGAGGGCTTTGATGACAGCTTGCAGAGTGGGGTCAGCACGGGTGGATTGTTTCACTTCAGAAACGGTCATAGCTACAGGGTGACGGGACAGATAATCGGCAGGGTTGGTTTTGCCAGGAGAATAGGAAATGGTGAAGTGATATGGTTGAAGCTTGAGGGCCCAGCGTTCTAATCGGGCATTGGAACAAGCAGCGGGATTGGTAAAGATGCATTCAAGAGGTTTGTGATCTGTGATGACGTTGAATTTCGCGCCGTATATGTAAAGATGAAAATGTTCACAAGCAAACAGTACACCAAGGTGATGGTGGAATAATTGGGGATAAACCGGGAACAGTAGTTGGTCATACCGAGGAAACTGCGAACTTCATGAGCGGTGGTAGGGGAACTGGTATTATTGATGGTAGAGACTTTCTTGGGGTCTGGGGAGAAACCATTGCGGGAGAATATATACCCAAAGAACTCGATGCTGGATTTGTTTAACTCACACTTTTTGGCATTCAATGTAAGGTTCTTAGGCCCGGTTTAGACGGCGAACTTTTCATGCGCCGAATCTAATGCATGGATTAAGTGCGACGCTGGAGCGGCGTCTAAATCAATTAAGTTTGGCAGGTTTTGATTAAGTTCGACACGACCCGAAGATGCGACAAGAGAAGTCGTATTATGCGACACAGGTTCGACATTGATTTAGACACCGTACTTTTCATGCGCCGAACCTAATGCATAATTATTTTTTAATATTATAATATGATTATCATATATTAGCATTGTAAATATGTCCCAGAACTCAATGCGGGTATGACCACATTGTAAAACATGGCGGAATGTGATTCATGTGGGTAAGTTTTTATATTGTTTTAAATTATAGTTTACGTTGCTAAAATATGCTAAAATCGTCCTTTTGTTACTGATTTGAAAAATAAGTAGCACTATTTTTCTCATGGGTCGTTGCATAGCCAATGAGACAACGATTTCACAACATTAAAAGCGGTCAACCGTACCGCATAGTTTTCATGATTTTATCGCTTATTATTATTTGTTTAACACTTTCACTTTGACATAGTTTCAGGCTTTCATCAATGTTTTCATCCGAATATAATTGTTATCTTTCTTTTATTTAAAAGATTCCAAAAGAAATAACGCATGTTTATTGTGTTATTAAAAATGCATGTTTTAACTTTCTGGAGGCATTTGTTTTGCTATTAAATTTCTCTTGTTACAAGGCTATAACTATCTAAAATATGCACTTGTCAATGTTAAGGGTCAGGTTTGGCATGTGTGGGGCATTTGATCATCAATTGCATCCCACCCTGGGGATTTTGATTAGCATTTTGGGCCCAAGTTAGAGCAATTTGAACCAAATGAATTTTATTAATATAATATTTATTATTTGGGGTATTTGACCAATATTTATTGCCCAACAGTGGGACATTTGATTGAAAATTTGCTCAAAAAATCAAATGCCCCACATATGCCCCCCCCCCACACACACACTCTGGGGCGTAACATTGATAGGTACATAAAGGCATTAGAAATAAAAGAAAATTCACCAATTCCTGAAGAGGGATGCTCACGATTGTGAATTGCAACAGAACTAAAATTTACAGAACAGCAGAAAAGGAAAAATGTGAATTGCAATAGAACTAAAATTCATTTTTAGTGATGAGCATTTGATTAGTGGTGAGAAAAGTGTTGATCTTCAGGATGACACAAATGATGGTGATTATACTTATCAAGAGCACTGTGATGCACATGATCTGGGTTTTAACGAACCGTGTAACACTCAGGAGGATAGCGACAGTGAAAATGATGAGAATGTTGGTTCCAAGCCCAGGAGATTGAAACAATTGCAAAGAGCCGGGAGAAAACCAGGAAGAAAAGCTAAATGGAGTGATTCACTTATCAATGATATGGTTGATATCATTATAAATAATGAGAACTACAAAAGGAAACTACTATTCATAAATATGAAAAATCAAAAAAATGGTGACATATATGCAAACGTTTTGGAAGAGATGAAGAAAAGGGCTGCCGAACGAGAAGAGCCAGTTCCATTTTCCGTACCTCAACTTCGTACAAAGTTTAAGAAATTAGTTGGAGAGTGCAAAAATGCTGCACTTACTATTAAGACTGGCACAGGGATTAAGGGATTTCAAGATAACAAAGGCTTTGGTGATTGGTTTAACCCATTATTTGCTCTTATTAAAACAAGAGATGCATGCAAACCTGAGCTGGCAATTGAACCCTCAGCTTTATCATCAGAATCAGTAGGAGTGGATAGTGATGATGATTCCACAGCAACATCAAGTACATCGCAAGAAGGAAGTGGCAGGAAACTTTTTGTACCAGTGAAACGAAGCAGAAAGAAACAAAAGAAAAACCCAATTGAAGAAGCAACCACATTACTGAAGGAAGCTATTGAAAAAGATCCTGTAAAAGATCTTCTGGTATTCATGAGAGAGGAAGCTGAAAAGTCTCGCCAGCATGATTTGATGCTACTGCAAATGCAATCTATGCAGCATCCTGTCCCACTTCAAAGGTTTGTTCAACCTGCTTCACAAAGTGTACAAATGATGGGAAATCAAGTACCAGCAGTCCAACATCAGCAACATGGGCCATTTAATGCTGGAATGTCTTCAACCTTTACTCAAGATCAATGTCAGTACATGTCCCAAGAAAATAATCCTCGTTATCATAGTTTATAATGCATGTGATGGTAAAACAACTTTCGTTACAGTAATACTAGTAAGTATTTGATATTGATTCAGTAAATATATTTGCCTGCTTTTGTGCAAATTAATTTTACATATATTTTTGTTAAGTATACTGATATCAGGGCTCACTGCTAATTGACTAAAGCATGCCAAACTATATATGTATATGCATATATATCCATATTTGTTGTCAACCTCACAAGCTAGAGTCTCGATCTGCGCTCCTGCCTCGCTTGAATTAAGACCCTAGTATTAGCTGGTCATGTGACCCATCGTATTTTGGCGGATTTGATAATTTGTTTCTGGAGAGGGGATACTAGTTTTGTTCGATGTGTGATTAATGAAGTGCCATTATAGGACAAATTGACAACTATACTTACTATCCCCTCCCCAGAAACAAATTATCAAATCCACCAAAATACGGAGGGTCGCATGACCGGTTAATACTAAAGGTCTCAATTCAAGAGAGGCAGGAGCGCATATCCAGACCCTAGCTTGCGTGGTTGATTTGTTGTCTCAGCATAGTTAATAGAGCACATGGTTTAGAGACTCAATGAAAGTCATCTATGTTATAGGGCAGGTTCATGCAAAAAGTACAGTCCATTGTTGTGGTTATTGTACAGTATTTTCACACAAACAAAAACAGTAGGCACATGATGGACTACAGTTTTGCTTAAAGTTAGATAATTAACATAGAAATTGTGACCAATACACCTTCCAACAAGTTTCCGAACTATGTGCTACATTTGTGTGAGTTTCATTTTCAGCCATATACTGATGTGGAATAGCATTCATTTTACTGATGCATGATTTATTTGACCAGCCCAAAAATGATACAAATCATTTGAGTTTTGTTACCAAGAACAATTTACTAAAAACAGTTAATATCAATAAGTATGTCAATGAACATTTGTATCTTGTATTAATTAAGTTTGTTAACACATTGTCATCAAGCAGTAATGACTGATATGCAGTTTTTAGAAGTTACAAGTTCTTTTTTTCATTCCATAGTTTTTCACACAACGTATCATGGATTCGCTCAGCTTCAGCAGCATGATTATTAATCTTTCTACAGGACCGCATTTGAAGTAGGTTTCGTATTGTTTCCCTATCTCTTCTTTCGTTGGTTACAGGATCAAAAGTGAGATCAAGCTTTCTTGACATTGTTTCCCCCTATCAATACAGATATTGTGTAAAACTACGCATGCTAAGGCGGTTGTTTTCACTTGGTCTACTTCACTTTCATTCTTCCATATCAAAACTCTCCATCTTCCTTTCATTTGCCCATATGCTCCCTCCGTCACCATTCTTGCTCTACTTAAGCGATAGTTAAAATTTTTCTGTTCATTTGTCAGTACGGCATTCGTGTAAGGCTTCATCAGCCATGATTGTAGAGGAAATGCAGAATCACCCAGAATAAGTGGGTAAATGGTAGTTGTACCCACAGTTTGACCAATGTTTGGAATTGCACCTTTTTCTGTTATATTATTCCAAAGTTCGGTTGACTGGAAGATAATCGAGTCGTGTGAATTGCCAGGAAATCCACAACTTGCCCACACAAATCTATAGTTGGAGTCGACCATTGCCATCAATACTACAGAATAAAAGTTTTTGAAGTTATGGTATTCCTTGCAAGCCTCGAGACCTCCAGCTGGGCATTTAATTGGTATATGGCAACCGTCAATCGCTGCCCAGCAAAATGGGAATTGCCACAGTTCTTCCATATCTAGTATTTTTCCTTCAAAATCTTCCTTTGTTCGGGGCATGTGTTGTTCTGCTGATAAATTCCATAAATTTGCAATAATTGCTTCGGTTACTTCCTTTACAATTAAACAAACAGTTGCTACACCTAATCCGACAATTTCTGCTGTCCGATATCAACAAATGCCCAATCGAGACTCAGGCAATATTGGTTCTTCGTTCACAGTTTTATGCTGGATAGCGTGTCTTATGCGATCAAGTATGAAAGCAAATGTTGGCCTTCAGACTCTAAAAGTTTTAGTGAATCACTTGTCCGAGTACTCGTTCCACACCAATGCCCACCAGCCATTGTTTCGTTCAAATCGACAACAACAACGTTCACGAACAGGTGTTGTATCAAGACTTGCCAGAATTAAAAGTGTTGTTAAACAAGTATGAGTGTAAATAAGCATGCTACTGCGTGATAGTGATTTCGAAGCAACTTTGTCACATATATTTTAAAAAGTGTGATAATGAATCAAATTTTGCTTTTTGCAATCCCGAAAAGGTATGAAAATGATTTAAATATTTAAGGTTTCTGGGTTTCTAAAGTATTTTTTTGAGAAAAGTAAAAATTTTCCCGATAAAAAAGCATAGTTTCTGCAGAAAACTGTTTTCTGATAGAGAGGGTCCTGGGGGAGGGGGTAGCAGAAAACCTTGACGTTTCCTCCAAAAAATTAATACCAAATTTTGTTTTGCCTTTGTTTGATATGTAATTTAAACAAGTTTTTTTACATCTAAAAATTGCCCTAGTGGTCAAAACTTGGATTATGTTTGCAGTATTGGCCATTTGTTTACTTTTGGGATCAAAGTTTGAGGTTCAATTATTTTTAAAGTTTGCAAACTACCCAGCTTATTCTTGGCTGTTGTTTGCAGCCTTGTATGCTGATTAAAATTTAGTTTAGTCCACAATAGTAGATCCTTTCAATGAAGGGAAATTCAAAATAGTATATTTGATTACTTTTACAGCACAGTCATTGCATAGGTAGGGTGCAATATCAGGCCAAATTGAAAAAAAATTTACCGATTCCTCCAAATTTAAAATCATATTTTTTTGCTCCCAAGGCACTTAGGAAACATAATTTAACAATGAATTTTGTTGAAAAATTGCCCCTTTGCGTCTAATTTCGCTTTGAAATGCGTGCGTTTACTGCTCTTGTATGAAGCCAGAGTTCGAAAACATTCCGAAGTACTGTAAAATGTAATGAAATCGACAACTTGACCTTGCCCTTGAGACCTTGTACTGCCTCAGCACTGAAATGTTTTTTGACAACGATAATTTACAAGTGTTTCTTGAATATTTTCCTTGTTTAACCAGTAGAACCGAACGTACAAGTGCATCAGAAGACTAAGCGAGAGTTATGTGTAGAAATGCTCTGTTTACGGGAAGTTATTTTGCATTCGCAAGCGTCAGCAAAACTGCAGCATCAAGTTCACAGTTTGATTATCATAGCGATAGATAAAAGCTTTGAAAATTCAATTGAAAACATTTTCAACCACCCGTATTTGTATAGAATACTGTATATAGTTGTATTAACATTGAACTTCTTTCTGTTTGAACCCAAATTTGTACTTGTTTTGCATTGGACAAGGCTGTCAGGCTTGCAAATGTCTTTTTGTTTGTGTCAAGATTATAATATTCTATTGCTGTTCAAACGACATATTCTATCCACTGGAAATGTAGAGTACATTTTACTTCGTCTTTGTCTCAAGCAAAAAAAGTATAAAGATTAAACAGGCATTCAAAAATATACAACAACCACGAACATCTCGTAATATTTCTTCGGGGAAATCTTCAAGTTTCAATGGAAAGCTGGCGCATGCGCAACAAATTTCCCAGCTGTTGGAAATCACATCTCATTTCAAGGAAGTTCTTTGATAAAACAAAGAGATTTGAATGCTCTGTTGTGGAAACACTGATCACCACTTTCATTTTGTTTGTATGTAACAGTACTTATATCTCATTTGTGTCTGTTTTCTTTGATCGTCCGAGGTTTATAACCAAGCCTGGAAATAAGCGTCCGGTCACGGTCATTGACCGGCACAAATACGCGATTTGTAGTGTTTTGACAGGCACAAATTTGATTGTGTCTGTCACTTTGTCCGGCGCTCATTTCAGTGTTTAAACCATAACCTTCCTGTCAACAAATTCTTTATATTCAACCCAAATATCGAAAATAAAATAAAAAATCTTGCTGTCGACAAATTCTCTATTATTTGTGCTATAAAGTTTAAAATTATCCCGTTTATTGAAAATGCACGATGCTTTAAACGCGACGCCATGTTTGTGCAGTGTTTCCACTATGAAAAAATCCTGGTGATGAATGATGATCAAACTGTTTTCCAAGTGGAAACGTCATTCGCGATTTTGGCGGGAATTTTTTGTTGAACCGCGAAAAAATTAAAATGTCGAAGAAAATAACGGACTTTTTTTCCAACAAAAGTAATGATAGTGAAGGTAATTCCAGGGGAACATCCACACCAATAACTAGTGAAACATCTGCAGCAACAACTAGTGAAGCATCTGCAGCAACTACTAGTGAAAGAAGTTCAGATTTAGCTAATCTTTCACAGCGAAAAAAAACTGACAGAACGTTAAAATCAAGCACATTAAAAAAGTGGATTAGCGAAGATTTGGCACCATCCAACGCTTTTGTGTGGCTAAATCATGAAGAAAATGGGCACGGCCAAGTCAAATTGATGAAATGCATGGTGTGCACAACGTTTGAAGAAAGAATAAAGCACAATCGAGATTTTTCTAATGCGTGGATACAAGGGTCATGTAACCTTCGTTTATCTAACGCACAAGATCACGCTGCAACAAAGTGTCATCGGCATGCATACGATCTCTATATTAAGAATTTAACATCCAAAGGTGAATTGTCTAGCAATATGGAAAATCCGCTTAGGCCTCATCCCAGTCAACGCACTCTAGAAGATGGTTTCTCAAAGTTAAATGAAACCCAGCTAGAGCAAACAATTAAGAAGTTTGACATCGCGTATTTTGTTGCCAAAAACGAGTTGCCATTTACCGTCTTTGAAGATTTAATTACACTGGAGAAACGTCATGGTGTTGACTTAGGTGATGTTTACAATAACCGAAAACAATGTGGTGAATTTATTGATGTGAATGCCCAATTTATTGCTCATCAGCTGAATGAAGATTTGACAAAAGCAAAATTTTATAGTGTCTTAACAGACGGTAGTACAGACAACTCAGTAACTGAGAAAGAAGTCGTTTATGTGCTGTATTTTGATCCCCACTCTAAGTCAAATCCAGAGGAAGTAGAAGTCAAACTTTCGTTTTTGTGTTTAAAAGATGTAAAGAAGGCAGACGCAGAAGGTATTACGAGTGCAATTGAACAAAGTTTTGAGTCACTGGGGATCTTGCCAAATGAATTGTATTCTAAATTAGTGGGTTTTGGAGCTGATGGTGCATCCGTGAACAGTGGAAACAAAAATGGAGTGAAAGCACTTCTGGAGAAAAATGCTCCTTGGCTAGTATACACATGGTGTGTTGCACACAAACTGGAGCTTGCCGTCAAAGACGCACTAAATGGCACAGTATTTGACGATGTTGGTGATATGCTGACAAAGTTATATTCCCTGTATCATAAATCTCCCAAAAAAATGCACGAACTGAAAGAACTTCATGATTTACTCAACTATGAATTTGAAGAGGGCTCTGTGAAACCAAAAACGTGCTTCTGGAACACGATGGTCGCATTCAAGTTATCAGCACTTCGAATTGTTCTTGACAAATATGGTGTTTACATGCAACATTTAGAACATTTAAGCAGTGATAAAGAAGTCACAGATCGTCAAAAACTCAAAGGTTATTTACGTAAATGGAAATCTAGTCGCATGCTTTTATATGTTGCACTGTTTATTGATGTTCTCAATCCTGCTGCAATTTTGTCTAAAGCATTCCAAGATGATCCAATTGACAGTGTTGGAGCAATACATAACCTTAAGCGATCCAAGCAATCCCTTGACCAGTTGATGTCGAAATCATTTGAAGACCTTCCATCTGTCAAACATGTTTTAAATAAACTGGTAGTCACAGACACCACATGTACTTATCAAGGAATCGAATTTCCAGTCCACAGTTTCAACAAAGCTGCGGCTGATGTTAAAGCTTCAAAAAACACTGTCATAGAATCCATTCATTCTACTGTAGATGCCAGATTGGAAGGTGCCAGTAGCATTGAATTAGAGTCTGTAGCGAAGATCTTGAACACGGAGCACTGGAAATTACTAGCAGAAGTGGACGGAGTCGAGTTTGCAGATAACATGATTACTGGTATTTTGGAGAAGTTCCGTCCTATTTTATTAAAGCAAGGCCTCTGTCAAGCAACTATAATCAAGCTATTCTTGAAGAGTGGCACGATATGCTAAGTCATACAGTAAACTTTCTTCAGTCAGAGAAGGCCAACTACAAGAAGACATGGAGACTTTTGTTTAACTGCTCGTATTCCTCCAAGTGGAAGAACATTTTGCTTTTGGTCCAACTGTTGTTTTCTGTGCCAATTTGCAATGCAAAACTAGAACGCCTGTTTTCCAAACTCAAGAGAACAAAGAGTGATGCAAGATGTTCTTTAGGCGAAGAGAGGCTAACAAATGTTCTTAGAATTGAGGAGGAAGGTCCTCCCCTTGGTTCGTTTGATGCTAGCCCTGTTGTTCAGATGTGGCAAAGTCAGAAAGTTAGACGGCCAAATCAGAAGAGAAGAAAGAAATATAGAGCTAGAAAAAAGAAAGTTAAATATTATCACGTGTCTGAAAAAGATGCCAATTCTGATGATTCTGTTGATGACATCAATGATGTGATTGATACCACACCAGCACCACCAGCTTCAGAATCTGACAATGTGGAAGACATGGAAGTTTCTAATGATGGTACAGATTCATCTGGTTCTGGCCGTACAGCTGCTTTACTTTTCAGTGACACTGACAGTGAAGCTAGTGATTTTGTAGGTTTTTTGCCTGAAGACTTGTAGTTCAGTACTTTGTCTTTGAAACAGCGTTATAACATTATTCATTATAGACATAATTGACATTGTTTTGTGTACATATACATGTATAAAATGATTTTAACAATTGCATATTCTGTATCCTATGTTTTTGGCAGACCGGTACAATGACCAGTACATTTTGTTTCATGACAGGCACAAATTCATTGGTGCTGGTAATTTTGACAGGCAGGTCCTCAAAAATTATTTCCAGGCTTGTTTATAACTAGCTAATATACCTTCAATAAATAATTACATCAAACTTTTCGACAAAATGCGAGAATTTTCATCAAAAATTTTTGAAAATGAGAAAATATGTTAGAAAACCTCCACAAATGAGATACAAGTTAAGCAATATATCAGTTATAAACCTCCTTCTCGGTTTATAACTCTAACATATTATGTAACAGTGCATATTATCACCTATTTAACAGGATTATTTTTTTATTGAAATGTTATAAAAATAATTTAATAAAATCTTTTTCAAAGTGTTCATTCAATAAAATATCAATAACATTATTCAACATCAGTTTTTCAAAGTATAAATAACAATTTAATAGGCTGCATGCAATTTATTAATATCAGTTGTCTCAAGAATTCCCTCTTCGGGTCACTGTTGTCCATTGCCAGTCTACTGCTCCTTCATTCATGAAATTGAACTTACTTTGCAGTTCTTGAGTAATTATTTGACCCAGTTCGAACAATAGGTATTAAGCCATCTGAACTATCATGGTTTCTCCACTCACCTTGAGTTGTACCAAATGGATTTTCTTGATCTGCATAATTTGCCAGGCTATAATTGTAGGAATTGCTCCTTTGACTTAGAGCTTACTCAGGACTTTATCCAAGCACGAACTAACCTCCGGTAAACAGAGGTAAAAAAAACTCAATCTTGGATTGAGTTTTTAAACTGAATCTTTTCCCCAACGAAAAGAAAAAGCAACAAAAAATCATTTTCACTTGCTTAATAGTTTTTGGAATTCGGAGAAAACCGGTGTTATTTGAGCTGGTTTGTTTTTTCAAAATAAAATGACATGTTTGTTATAAAGCTACCTCTATCATATATTTTGTGTCTTGTGCCCACCATGCTTAGATGGCATGCATGTTTGGATGATAAAAATTTCAATCAAATCAGCACAAAATGAAATGGTATGATTGAAGAATAACAAATATTACAAATAGATAGTACATTTTTCGAACTAAAATCTAAAATTTACATAACCTTGAGCTGGAAGAATGAAAAATTAGTCACAGAAAAAATACACTTGAATACGAGTACATCGATGCATGGCCTCTTTGGTCAATGCATGGCCTTTTCCGCAATGTTTACATAAGCAACCTATTCTGAATTGCTCGGCCAAGGTAACTGTTTGTGTATATGCTGCCATCAGCTTGCCTTCCAGTGTCTCCTATGTCTACCAATGTAAATTTGTACCGAGCATTACAAACAGCAAGCAACACAATACTGTGAGTTTTTTATAGTTAAAAAAATTGAGCCTGAATGTGCTGGTGCCTGCATCACAACATGCTTTCCATCCAAAGCCCCAAGTGCATTGAGGGAAATTCCACATCTGTCCAAAATCGTTTGCAATTCTTTTTCAGTCATTGGTATTGCAAGGGACACACAAAAATCCTTGCTTGGAAAGAGCATTCCACAATGCATCACAAGTTTCCTGCACAATTTTCCCCACCGTTGTAGGACTTAAATGTCACAAGAATGTGATATTCGCCCTTTTTCTGTCGTTCTTTGTATATTTTCCTCATCCAGAATCTATTAAAAGCAACTCCCTTCTCTGTCTTAAAAGTAACAAAGTAAGTATTTTGCACCTTACAGGTAAACTATGTGAAGCGTTCCTCTTTTGACTTCGTAACTCATTTGGAATTTTCCTCATTAGCTTTGCAAATTTGAAAAACTCTTTGCAAATCCCTTGAGGAAATTTGCAATGTTCCTATCGGCTGTTGCAATATTCCAAATTTCATTTTAAATTTTCCTAACTTCCTGTTTTAATTTCCTAACTTCCTGTTCTGTTCTGAGTGTTGTTATGTTATTGGTCGATTATTTTTGTTAGCCAATTGCACCATGCAGAACAGAACAGGAAGTTAGGAACTTGTAACAGGAAGTTAAGAACTTCTAACAGGAACTGAGGAAAATTTTTTTGGCTTTCAGCAACATTGCAAATTCCCTCAAGGAATTTGCAAGGGAGTTTTTTAAATTACAAAAGTAATGAGGAAAATTGCAATCAATTTAGAAACTCAAAAGAGGAACGCTTCACATAGTTTACCTGTAAAACCCATCGTATGTTGAAGGCAGCCATTTTCTGTTTTCTTGTTTTGTTACTCTGTTTTCTATCAATTGTCTGCACCCAGGGCTCCAAATGGCATTTCTCTCATGCCTGGGGTTATAGCCTAATATTTGTTTTGTTGCCTAATTTTTAAATTTTTTTATTGTGCAATAAATTTTGCATCAATTGCATGTACTGGCCCTTTTTAATTTCCTGGTTAGTGGTAAATAGTTGCTGCCAATATATGTCAAAACGATTAATTCATCAGTTTTTAACTTCCTTTCACATTATATTAAGTCTTCCTAAAATAACATCTTATGTTATATACATATATTAATATTTAGCTGTTTAGATATTTGTCATTTTGTGATAATATTAAGTGCATCACGGTCTGCATGCATATTAAGAATAAGATAAAGGATTCCAGTGATAGCAATTTGTTATGTTTTGACTGATAAGTCCCTGACAGTGAAACCGATAAGTCATAACCAAAGTCCAATATCCATGCTCAAAACAAATTATACACTATTGTCAATACAGTACTTCATTTATTAGTGCTAAATAGTTACAAAGTGTACTTTGTTGTTTAATTATGTTTATTGTTTTTGAAACCAAAATTTTACTTTTTGCTCTTTATTTCAAGGAGTCTTCAGGGTCAAACTTTTCTTGTCTGGATTGGTCCTTAAAATGGCTGGTAAATGCGTTTTACTCCATTCTTTCCTCAGATCTTCGAGCGGAAGGGAATGGAGTGGAACTGAATTACCATAAATAAATGTTTCCTGATTAACTCTGTCCCTTTTATTTTGGTCTTGATGCGTTTCGTTAAATTTTCCACCAAATCTTTTTTCGGACACATCTTTAGCAAGTTTCCCGAATCGTTCTGTATCTGATCGAGATCTGGACATAACGAGGCAAATTTCAATTATTTCAACCAAATCCGGTATACCTTCATGTAAGCCATATTCCGTTTTGTTGAAAGCAGCATAAAACAGAGGTATTCCATGTAATCTGATGTGCTTCGTTTTCAACAAACCAAAAATGTTTGAATCTCTCCTTGTTATCCCAGACTCTTTCTTTAAAAGTTATGTACTGGTTAAGAAAGCATGAGCAATCTATCCCAGAACATACTTCACAGCAGCGGTGTCATGGAAATGAAAGGTTATCTCTGTTTAGATGTTTAGCAAATGAAATAAATTCATTGTTATTTTGTTCACACAGACTTTCAGAGCTGTGGTAATCAAACGACTTGACATCAAACATCTTTATTACATTTTCTTCCTGTTTGCCCATCGCTAAAAATATTGGAGCTGCTCGTAATATTGCTGGCGTTAATTGCTTCAATCTATCTTCAGTTGTTCTGATGATGTCATCTGGTGTCAACGGTTGTGGGCGATGTCGTACCCAAGGTTGGAATTGAACATCATGTTGTAAAATGTTGACTTGCTGATCGGGTTTACTAAAATTTGGCATAAAATTCCCTTCTCCTATACTTGGGTATTGTAAACGCAGCCGTCTGTTCAAGGGATTTTCCAGAACTGGCATTTCATTCATTTTTGTTATGTTTCCAATAAATTTATCTACATTGGCTTTGTCATCCCATAATGGATACAGATCAGACTGTGCAGCTTCACTTGTGAATGCGGACTGACTAAATATGTCGGCGAGTATAAGTAAGGTTGATAGAAAAAGCGGACTCACTAAATTCTTCAAGTGACCACGAATTCCATTACATCTCCCTCAGCAGCTTGTTCTTGCCAGAGTAGTTCCAATACATAAGCATTAGTTAAAACAGCATCAACTGAGCCAACCAAGTAACATATAAATCTTGTCTCCACCAGCCTACACCTCTTGTGTCACTGGTATGATCGGCCAAGGGAATATTTCCAAGACTGATTGTGTAATCTGGTACAGGATCTTCATGTCGAGAAAATCAGAAATGACACTTTGATTTCCATTGACACAGACTGGTTCTCCATTAAGATCCAAGATTCTGAGATTAACTACTTGACGTGTAATATGTTCAACTGTTACTTTGTCGAATGATAGATGGCAGTGCTGAAGACAGCCAGTTGAAGGGTTGGGTGAATGAATGAATTGCACCAAGGATCGCAACTGCACGTTATATATACAATCGGAAGCACTGGCTATAGCCATATCAGAAGATGGTGCAGTTATGTCATGAATGGATATCTGTTATATGGTACATGGCACTGTATTAGTCCATAACATCACAAAAGGAACCTTTCTGTAGCTTCTGTCTCTTTCTTTTGAGCAACTTGAGAGGAAAATAAGATAGCATTCCTTTTTCTTTGTTCTTCTGCTGACTTGCTGCTTTTATGACATTCTAACGGTTCATGATTTTTAACTCTTTGCGCATGATGATCGCTATCAAGCACAACAAAACAATTGAGCCAATTCTGCATGCTGGAGTAACCACAAAGCAAACGTATTTGTAAAGAATGGTGCTGACATAGACAACAGGCACCTAACAGTGCATTTGGTGGCGACCGGAGCTTTACTTGTAGCCAAGGATACGTCATTTGCAACTGAACCAATGACTGTGTGCTGTTATCGACAATGGTAGCCACATTATTGGCCTTGTCTAAGCACAGATCTATTTCAGAAAGTTTGCTCTCAAGAACCGCTTTTGCATCTACAAGAACAATTTTCATGTCCCTCTCATTAATTTTGATTTTTTGAATGGCAGTGTGTAAAGATGCAACGATGCTGTCGCTTGTGGTTGAAGTGGTTCTGTAACTGTAACTGTAAGAGGGTCGGTAAATTGTTCAGTGTCAGCAGTGACACTGGCTATTGGCTGTTGGGAATGCAGTGATTCCTGTGGAACTGCTGAGCTTTGCGGTCTTGTTGAACCACTGGTACTGGCAACTTGATCTTGGATCAATGTCATGTTTCTCAACTGTGAATCCATAGGCATGGCAACTTGAATAACTTCATTATCTTCAACATGGAGGAGATTTCCTTCTGGGAGAGAATTGCTTCGGACGATTTCAAAAATTTTATTTAGCACAATGTTATTAATTTTATGTCTTCCCGATTTCAAATGAGTTTAAGTTATCGAGCCGAAAATTTCGATAGGCACAATTTATCAAAGGACATCGTCTGATGCCGGACTTATAGCTTCTATATTCACTTAAATTTAATAGAAATATGACAATTCTCGTTGTTTTATAACTCATGTGGTGGCATCACATGATCAATTTTTAGAAAATGATGCAAAGCGTGTAATTACGAAGCAACTTTCGACGGCCACGACTATGACGACGCGCATGGAGGCGTGAAGCTACTTGCGTACAATCTGTCTGTTTATTTTGCTATGGCAACTAAACATATTCAACAATGCACCAGTGAATATAATTCTAGCTTTATAACATCAAGATTAAATTAAAGATCACCTATAGACCTGGTATTCATCTCTGAAGCTGTTATTAATATAACGGCAGGCAAAATACGCTAGACAATGTTGTTGAAAATCAGAATACTGTATACAGTATTATAATATATTATATATTGAAATCTTTGCTTCATCAAGCTGAATTTACTTTTATACAAGACACTTTCGTCGACAGAGGCTTTTTGTAATGTATAGTTATTTAATAAAAAATATCATGAAACACTTATTTTTTATTAATTTAAATAACTGTACATTTTTATTTAATACAAAAAGTCTCTTGCGGCTCTGCGAGCGTATACCAAACTTCTCCTTTTCCGAAGTGTCGGCGAACCAGGTGTCCACCGTACCCACGATACTCTTGTCTTTCTTGAATGAAGGAATGGCTAACCTAACTAGATTTTGTCCGTCAAGTCATGAGGAGCAATACATTTCCAAAACCCAACCAATACCCTATACCGCCAAGACAAATGAGGATGACCTCCGTTCAGTATCTCTGACACCGCAGATAGCCAAAGTAATGGAAGGCTTTACTTTGGAACCCTTACTGGCCGATATTGGTGACCAGATTGACCCATATCAGTTTGCGATGAAAGGCCGTTCTACAACACAAGCATTAGTCTTTTTACTACATAATGTTCTGGAGACCCTTGACCGAGGTGGTTCCTCGGCTAGCATATTTTTCACTGACTTTAGTAAAGGTTTCGACTTAGTTGATCAGTGTCCTAGTTGCTGAATTAGAGAATTGAATGTACGCCCTGTTGTTGTGGGATGGATTCAAGTCTTTTTGACGAGAAGGAAACAATGTGTTCGCATCCGCAATAAGATGTCCTTGTTTAAGTGTCTTAATGGAGGTATACGTCAAGGTACTAAATTAGGCCCTATTCTATTTGCGGTCCTGGTAAATAGTCTACTTCGTGATTGGAATTTCAGAATCAAATTTGTGGACAACCTAACAACTATAGAATGTATCCCCAGATGTTCACTGGGTGTGACTCCCTTGCTGGTTAATGACATCTACAATCATGCCTCTACAAGGGCATGCGATTAAACTCAAAGAAATGCAAAGAAATGATAATTAATTTTATCCAGTACAGATTACCATTCCAAGATGCATTACAGGTTGGTGGGAATACAATTGAAAGAGTATCATCATACAAGTTACTTGGTGTTTATTGAATAACAATCTCTCATGGAATCTACACTGTGATTATATTACTAAGAAAGCTAATAAGAAACTCTATATACTGCATATACTATGGAGAGCAAGGATTGGGTATCAACAACTTGTAACAGTATACTGCGGCTTAGTCAGACCAATCCTCGAATACACTGCCCCTGTTTGATCTGCTATGCCAGACTATTTAAAAACTAAAGTTGAGAGAGTCCAAAAGCGAGCCTTAAAAATAATTGACCCTGGATCGTCATATGAAGAATCGCTGCAGAAGGCTGGTCTCCAAACATTGATTAAAAGACGAGAAGAGATTTGTAAAAAGTTTGCTAAAGACAGTAAATCATCTGGTCCGCTTAAAAAACAAGACAATTACAACAGCGTTGCGATAAATCATGAACATAACGTACAACATTTAAGCGAATCTAAGTGTTCTAATTCCATAACTACTGATAGATTTTTAAATTTTATAATGTTTCTCCATCGTGAGAAAAGTCAAGACGATTTTACGTGGAGCAAATAGCTTTCAGTTTTTTCGTGTATTTTAACAAGAAATTTACATAATATTTAACGGAATTCGCAAAACAATCTTTCGATACGACAACAAAACGTTCGTCCTACGTTTTTGCGCCCGCGGTCCTTGTCTTTTGCGGTCGCATTTCTGATCTCTATTTTTAACTGGATGCTGTCACAAGGACAAAAACATCCCCCTCCCGAATGTAAAAACATTCGAACCCAACTAACAAAACTAATTAATATATAACTGCAATGTGTTCAATGTCTTAGGTAACAGTCCGAGCGTTATGAATTGTCTCCTGCGTATTCAAAAGGGCACAACCGGTGCACCGGACGCAAGTATTCACCGTCTTTCGTTTTTATCCTTACAACTCGTACCAATCCATCATTTCCAGGAAATACTTCGATAACTCGACCAAGAGGCCATTCTCCTCTCTTTGCATTTGGCTCTACTAACATCACTACACCGTCCTCCTTTAGGTTGTGTGTCGGATGAAACCACTTCTTTCGTGTATTTAAGCTCGGCATAAACTCTCTCCTCCAGCATTTGCAAAACTGCCCCACCAACTGCTGTACACGATGCCAACGCTTTCGGGGGTTGAAAACTTCATCTCGATCTGTGGTTTCAGGAGCAAATTTTCCTCCCAACTGTCCGATAAGGAAATGACTCGGGGTCAACAGGGAAAGATCATCAGGATCTGAACTGATGAAGGTGATTGGTCATGAGTTTAATAAACGTTCTGCATCGCAAATGGCAGTATGAAGTTCCTCGTCTGTAATGTCGGCATTACCAAGAATAGCTTTTATGGCTTTTTTAGCACTCTTGATCATTGCCTCGAATACACCACCGAAGTGTGGGGCCGATGGTGGATTGAACTTCCACTCCATAGCATAATCTCGTGTTGTCTTGTTTGTAATTTTTTCTAGATCAAATGCTTCTACTAACTCTCACAGTTCTCGTTCCGCTCCAACAAAGTTGGTACCGTTATCAGAAACTACGCATGTCGGCTTCCCCCTCCTTGCTACCATCCTGGTAAACGCGTTTATAAAGGAATCTGTATGCAGGGAATACGCCATTTCCAAATGTACAGCCCATGTAGTAAGACAATTAAATAGACACAGGTAACGTTTTGCTCTTGTCTTGCCTCTTCCCTGTTTGGTCAAGTATGGTCCGTCGTAATCCACACCAACGCGTTCAAAGGCTCGTAGGGGGCATTTAGTGGTTGGTTTTCCGGTGAATCGTCTACGACAGCCAGGACACTTTTCAATCATATTTCGCACAGTTAGTCTTCCTTTGATTATCCAGAATCGGGCACGCAGCTCAGTTAGAACATGTTCAACACCAGAACCGTGTCCGAGATTTTCGTGTGCACTTATTATTATCAGACGTGTCACAATATGATCTTTGGGTAATAAAATGGGGTGTCTAACACCATATGGCACGTCAGTGGCGTTGCATAATCGGCCGTCAGATCGTAATAAACCATTCTCGTCTGTCTTTGGATTTAATTGAATCAAACACTTTTCTTTCACACCATCGGGAAACGCCTCGCTCTGTGTTCGTTTAAACCAATATGTCTCTGCTTGCTGTAATTCTTGTGCTCAGAGCGTCCGACTTTTTTCTCGGTTTTCGTTAGGCTGTTTGCAATTACTCAGGAAACGTCGAACCCATCTGGTGACGCGCACTAATCTTTGAAAGCTCAAGAAACGATTTGGATCAATGAGACTTGGGTTTGAACTGTCCCTTGTTGTGTGAGTAACGTTAACCTTTCGTCTTTCGCCTTCGACAATATTTCTCTGAACTTCTTCGTTGGGGATTTGAGGGGGCCATGTTGACTCGTCTTGTTGTAGAATTTCTGGTCCCTTCTTCCACAATTCGTTGTTTGCTAGGTCTGTGGCTGACAATCCTCTTGTTGGCAGGTCTGCTGGATTCGACTCTCCAGGCATATGTCTCCACTGCTGTGGGTTAGTGGATCTGTGAATTTCACCGATTCGGTTGGCTACAAACGGCTTGAAATCACGACTTTGGTTTCGTATCCAGTACAACACGTTTGTCGAGTCAGTCCAGAATATAGGTTCTCCAACTTCTAAGGTCTTACTAATGTTCTTTGCCAGTCGAGTGGAAAGAACTGCACCCATGAGCTCTAGCCGTGGTATCGTCACTGCTTTTGTTGGTGCCACTCTACTTTTCGACACAACAATTCTCGAGGTCGTGCTCTCGTCAGAATATCGACAAACTAAGTAGGCTACCGTAGCATAAGCTTCTTTTGATGCATCTGAAAATACGTGTAATCGACTTTGGGAAGGACTGGGTAGACAAAGACTTCGAGGAATAGTGACCTGCGATAATTCACGTAGTTCCGAGACCCATTTTTTCCACTTGAAAATCAATCCGTCTGTAAGGAGATCGTCCCAACCGATTCCAGCTATCCAGATTTCCTGCATCAAAATCTTAGCACGTAGGGTGAAGGGGGCCAAGAACTGCAGTGGGTCAAAGATAGTCGCTATAGTGCTGAGAACGTTTCTTTTTGTCAACTTCATATCCACATTGGGTGGTTGGACCCGGAAAGTAAAAACATCGCTCGTTGATTCCCACAGTATACCGAGAGTCTTTGTCTTGGGGGACTCCTCCGTGTCATGGATCTCAAAGCTCTGCAGACGGTCTTCTGTCGTTCAGGACAATGGAATCATTGGATGACCATTTTCTCAGCTTGAAATTGCACATAGCAAGCAACTCTGACAGCTCATGTCGTAGTTGTATAGCCTCGTCTACCGTCTCAAATGAGTCTAACACATCGTCCACATACATAGAATTGTCAACAGTTTCTGCAGCATGAGGGTAATCTGCAGCGTGAACTTTTGCGTGGGTGTGCACAACGTGTTGTGCACAGAATGGGGAAGCCCTGTTACCAAACAGGAGTCGTTTAAACTCGTAGTGATCTGGATCTTTTCTTGAATCAAAGTCACGCCAGAGAAACCTGTGGTAACGTCGATCTTCCTCAATAAGACCAAGTTGTAGAAACATCTCCGAGATGTCTCCAGATAAGGCTATAGGGGCTCGTCGAAAGCGTGTCAATACATCAGTTAACTCTCTTTGAAGTTTCGGACCTGGTTGCACAGCATCATTGAGACATTTCCCGTTGTCTTTGGCAGCGGCATCAAAGACCATACGCACTTTAGTTGTTGTTCGATCCTGTCTTATCACTGGGAAATGTTGGAGAAACCACTCTGTTCAAGTTCATTGCTCTTGGGCACTTTTTTAACATAGCCTTTTCTTTCGTAATCCTTGATGATCTCGTCATATGTGTTTGCTACTTTGGAACCTTTTCGTACTAGGGATCTTTCTTGGGTCTTGAGTCTGTTTAAAGCCATTTCGTAGTTGTTTATTAGGTGTGGTTCGCCTCTTTTCCACGGAATGCCAATCTTGTATCGACCGTCTCTCAAACGTAATGTTTCTGTTACTTGGGCTACTGCTGCCTTCTCGTCTGGCGTCAATTCTCTTTCCGTTTCATCTCGAATACCGATGGCTTCTAGCTCCCAAAACCGTCGTAGAATATCATCAGGACCTTGTTCTTCGGTCTGATCAGTGCTGTAGGTGCATGTGAAATAGGATTTGGATGATTGTCGAAACTGTTCGGTAAGCGTAGGTCCAAAACAAACCCAACCGAGACTTGTCTTGCGTGCAATTGGATCTCTCGCTTTAGTTCCATGTACCTCTTGTAGAATATGGTGAAATATGGGGTTGTCTGATCCAATAAGGACATCAATTTGTTGACGCTTCGCAACATTCGGGAACGGGATTGATTGTAGGTGGGGCCACTCTTTCTTCAGCTTGGACCACTCAAACGCTGGGGTGTCTCCCGATATATTATCTAGAACATTGGCTTGTAGATTAGCAGAAAACTTTTTGTCGAGACTGGTTACCATCACTTCAACTTGATGTGAATGTTTCTTAACCTCTGTACCGCCTGTTCCTGAAATTGTAAGTTGTTGGCTTTTCCCTTGTAGCGTAAGTTCTTCCGCTGCGGCATCAGACACATATGAACCAGTTGAACAGTTGTCTAGCATTACATTCACCTTCAGTGTTTTTGTACCATTACTAATCACTGCTGGTAAAACCATAAGTGATACATAGTCGGCTTGCCTGGTTGTATGTGTTCTGGTCTCGGCTGTTGCTTCATTTTGATTACTCGTCTCGCTGGTTGTTTCCTGGGTGTTGTCCTGGCTTGAGTTGGTTTGTCTCATGCGGTTGGTGGCTATCTTCATGGAGATATCGACTATGTTCATCACCCATTAAGACCACACCGTCTTACATTAGGGCAATCTCTTCTGCGGTGACCAGCTGCTAGACACCTGAAGCAGCATTTACTGTTGCTGATTAGTTCCTTTCTTTGGGATACTGGCAAGGCTTTGAATGCACCACACACCCATGGTGGATGATTTTCTTTGCACGAGGTGACGACAATGCAACTGGTCAGCTTGTGTGTGTTGTTAAATCCCTGGTTGTGATGTCTGTCATTGCCTCTGAGGTATTTCCGCTCTTCTGGCTTAGTTCCGAGGCCACTTGTCTCTTCTTGGGCTTCTTCCATAATTTGAACTTGAAGTTCTACCCATTCAACTAGGGTTTCAAAGTTATCCTCATTGGAATGTTCAATAAGCCAGTATTTGTATGCTTGAACATCTCTTTGTGACAACTTCTCTTTTGCGGTGAGATTCAAATTTTGCCCTGTCAGTTCTCTACCCGGTCCACTGTCTTGCAATGCAATCATGACACGTTCCAAAATGACCAGAAAATGTTCCATGTCTTCAAGGTTCCGTGACTTAATCTTTGGCATATCACGCAAGGCTGTTAAATGTTTTATCATCAGTCGTCTTTCTCCGCCATATTTCTTTTCCAGTTTGGACTTTGCTCTCTCATATGCATTCAGTGAGTAGCCAAGGTCTTTGACCATAACTAATGCCTTCCCAGATAAACTACTTTGGAGGCGTAACATCTTTTCACTAACTGGAATCTCTGCTTTATCAATGATGGCCATGAATGCAGCTTTCCATGACTCATAGTCTGCCTTATTTTCGCCTGAAAAGTTTGGTAAATCCACACCTTTCAATTTAACTGTTCCATTTCTTTTGGCTGTTTTATAAGTAGGTTGCACTGAAGGTGTGGGTGGAAGCAAATTGATATTATTGAGAGTGTTCTCTAAACTGTCGTGGTGGGAATTGGAGGCATGGTCAGCGGTTTCCGCTCTAATTTGGTTTAATTCAGTTATTTTTCGTGCTTCTTCAGCTCGTCGTTTTGTAAGCTCAAGTTCAGCTGTTCGTTTTTGCAACTCATCTTCTTTCTGTCTTTGTTCTTGCTGGAAATGCAATAGTCTATCCTTTAGTTCAACATGTCGTTGTTCTAACTCTTCTTCTTGTCGTCGTTGTTCCTCTTGTATTTGTAAAAATCTGTCATTAGCCTCCTTAACTTCCGGATGTGTCTGTTCTTCGACTGAATAAGGTTTCGATACAGTTGATAACGATACAGAAACTGTTTCACCGTTGTCTTCTCGCTGTTTTATATGTTCGTAGGCTAATTTTTGGCTTTCGTCAACCAGAGCTCCAATTTCTTCAAGCTCTTTATCGAGATTTTCAATTAACGTGTCCGTATTTTCGTCGTGGGATGTACTAACAGCATAAATTTCCTTTAAAGCATTAATAATTTTTTCGATAATGTCATATTTTGAGCTTACCTTGTTAATAGCTCGTCGAATAGTATTCTTACTCGTTAACTGTCCGTATAATTGAGTGTTCAACAAGCTTTTTAGTTGATTTCTCGCTTTCGTAAGTCTTCCTTTCGCTGATTTCTTTCGTTCTCGAAGAATGTTTTCGTTTGTCGCCATTTTATAGTCAAATTTTTCGAGTCAAATTCGTGGTCAAATCTCGCTATTTTTCCACTCTAGATCCGGCTCCAAAGGACCAAATGTTTCTCCATCGTGAGAAAAGTCAAGACGATTTTACGTGGAACAAATAGCTTTCAGATTTTTCGTGTATTTTAACACATATACACATATACACATATACACATATACACATATACACATATACACATATACACATATACACATATACACATATACACATATACACATATACACATATACACATATACACATATACACATATACACATATACACATATACACATATACACATATACACATATACACATATACACATATACACATATACACATATACACATATACACATATACACATATACACATATACACATATACACATATACACATATACACATATACACATATACACATATACATATATACATATATACATATATACATATATACATATATACATATATACATATACATATACATATACATATACATATACATATACATATATATATATACATATATATATATATATATATATAAAGTTTACACTACCCTTGTGAAAACAACTATATTATATTGCTATTTTAAAACTATTTTATTACTATCACCCCTATTTGTATGCTATTTTATTTAGAAGCAACCCTATTTTAATTCTATCATAATATTTCACCAAAAGAAAGAGCCATATTTTATTAATGTTTTATTTTATTTTATTCCTATTTTTATAGATAATAGAAATAAAATCGCATATTTTAATACTATTTTCCAGAGCTTCAGGGAAAAAATAGGTTTAAAATAGCCTATTTAAATTCTATTTTACTTCACTAAAAAGCAGTTAGAAATTAAAATAGATATAAAATATACTATTTTTAAACTCATAAAATAAAATAGGCTGTTTAAATCCTATTTTACATTGCAAGTTAAATGCAGAAATTTCAAACAGGAATAAAATATACTATTTTAATCCTATCTTTCTTTCATAGTTAGCAAAATAACAATAAAATAGACTATTTTAAACATATTTTGCACGTGCAGAAAATTACATAAATTAAAATAGATATAAAATATAGTATTTTAAAGCTATTTATTTTTCAGAATACGTAAAACAGAATAAAATAGACTATTTTAAACCTATTTCACATTTTTAAAAATGCCACATTTTTCAAATAGGGATAAAATATACTATTTTAAACCTATTTACTTTCCCTAATTTGCAAAATAGAATAAAATACACTATTTTAATCCTATTTTACATTTACAGGAATTCAGGATTACAATTTGCAGATATGTATAAAATAGTCTATTTAAATTAAAACATACTGAATTTTCCTACTTAGCAAAATGAAATAAAATAGAACTGTATTTTACATTTACACAGATAAGGGACCAATCCTTAATAATGGAAGGGGGGGGCGGAGGGTGAGAAAAGGAGGAGGCTTCAACTATTGCGTACAGCGTCATCCCCACTGGTCATCCCATGCAGTGCTTCCACTTGCAAGGAAATTTCTTTGCAAAAAGAAATAAAATTTACTAGGAAACGGCAAGGAATTTTGTTTTCAGCAAGCAAATAAGGATATTACGTTATTTCTAATAAATCCTAAGATTATAGCAATTCCGAAGCAAATTCGCGTCAGGAAATATCGAAAATCCAAATCCTACTCCTGGGGAATGGAAAATCTGAAAAATTTCTGAGGCATGACCTCAAGCCTCCTGTTGCAGTTTTTTTATAATTAATTTATAATTTATAATTGCAACGTTCATGGTGTTTCCCGCCCGAGAAATACACCGTCATTCAGGATAAATTATTGTAATACCAGTTTTAAACTAGGTAAAATTCATCTTCATCAAAGGAATTTTTGTCAAAAATAAGGAAATTTTGAGCAGTTGGAAAGAAAATTATTTTTTGAAAGTGGAAGTGGAAGCACTGAATTTACACCCTGCCATATTTTTTAGGTCAAGGCTATTTCAGCAACATGATCTCCTACTCAAATTAAGGTTATATCTTAATTGTTAAAAAAGGCTCAAAATAAGATATAGCCTTAATTTGTGTTGAAACTAACACACGCTGACAGGCACAGTAAGTGTATCGCTGACGCATTATGAACATTTTACTATTTTTACATACTTCGCTGTCAAGCGTCATGTTTGCTTCATGTTTATGTATGTTCTAGGCAGAAAATCAGTGAAATTTATTCATGAATACAATTACAGAAGAAGAGAGATCGGGTATGTGTTTGTGTATGTTGATAATGTTGCAGAATCAGTGTTGCTGTAAACGTATTTAGGCTTTTCAGAGCGTTATAATATATCGAGTCATCGACTGTCAACAAATTTTTAATTTTTTGGTTTATATTTTCCTGCATTAATATCGAAGCTTCAATAAATAGTTTCTTGCAATATTTTGCCTAATTTTAATAGTTGGCATGTATACATTAAGTACGTTGTTTGTTTTTGGTCTTTAGAAGAACCGAAATCGAAGGGAAAACGAAAACAGGAGCTACGTACGTCGACTGACAATATTCTTCTCGAGCAGCCAAATCGTGTTAGTGAACTGCTAACCAATGCTTTGAAAGAAGCAGAAGAATTGTTTCCTAACAACAAGAAAAGGGTTAAAAGGAGAAAGGCGAAAAAGGACGAACACTTTGAGATCCAATGGAACAACGAAGGACATCGAGTGTACAATCACAACAGAAAAAGTACATTTGTATGCAAAAGGTTTTCACTACAGCCTGAATCATCTAAGAGGAATCAGCAATTAAGTGATGATTCCTCTTGGCTCTTGCTCATTCCTCTTGGGTGAAACAGGCTGTAGTAGGAATCTTTTCGAGGTAACAAAACAACCCTAAACTCTCTATTAATTAGCCCCCCTCTCAAATAAGCCCACCCCTCCTATTATGTGCTCCCCCCTTTTCACACAAAAACACATGTCTTTTGATTATATTTGTTGATTTTCTTAGACCACTTAGTTTTTATAAACAAAATTATTTATTTACAGTCACAGATAAATAAATATAATTCATGTAAGAATATACATGACATTATAAATTGTTTACAGTTGAATTTACTTTAATTTAAGAAACACAAGCAAGAAATAAAAGTGGAGAATCCAGTGTTAATACCAGACAAAGTGCTGATATAGAACATTTATTACCCAATGAGAATGATGACTTATTTGAATTTGATGAAGGCATAAGTTATGAAGGTATACATCTACATTGTAGTACAGTATGTACTATTGGAGTTGGGGTTAGGCCAAGTAAAAAAATAACTAGGTTAGCATCCCGCCCGACCAGTGAAAAAGCTCCCGACCCAATTTTTAAAACGTTTAAATTATTTTATATAAATACCTCAGAAATCTTCTATTCCGAAAGAATTTGTCCACTTTTATAAATAAACCAACAATAACAGCTAGCATTACATTTGTCAGCAGCTGATTAGCTGGGGTGTGCCCAGCTAGTCAATTGTTGATTGCTTGAATCCTCGATATATTAATTAAATATGCTCATATTTTATATCCCTGGGAATGAGGCTGATTTGATATAAGTGCAAATAAATTTTTAAAAAAAAACCCCTTCCTCCGAACCTAAAAATTAGGAAAAAAGGATGTTACATATGAAGTTTTTTTTTACAGATGACCCTTGGTAGATCAGTTTTAGAAAGTTCTCATAGAATATATCTAATATACCCTAATATAGAAATTATTGCTGTATTAGGACTGTTCGGTATACCGATATACCGAAAATATCGGTATTATATCAATATCAGTATATTGATACCAGACATTCAACCATACCGATATACCAAAATTTTGGATATACCAGAATTTTTCAGTATGCCGTGTTAAATTTACCAACTATATGGCGAAACCATAACCTTTATTTTACTACTGAATGGCAATTCAAAGAACTTTCTACTGCAATGATTTAGAATTTCCACTTCAGTTAGATTTTTCACTGAGTATGTGCATGTCGTTCGAAACATGTTCGAAACAGCTTCGAAATTATTGTTTTGAATTCCCTTATAGAATTACTCAAAATTTCCTTCAAACTTCCATTAAAGAATTTTCCTTTATAATTATCAAAGGAAAACCGGTATACCGATAATATCGGTTATAATTTTTTCGGTATACCGATACCGGAAATTTCTCATACCGAACATTCCTATGCTGTATCAGGTTATTGTTATTAATAGTTTTTACTTGTTATGACATAGATGAACTAACCAGTGTTCTTGTGGATTGTGAGAATCTTTGCAATGACTTATCTACTGATCACACTGTCAAGAAATCGCAGTGGGAGAAAAGATCATTAAACAATGAAGCCAATTGGGAGAATTGCAGAGAAGAACTTTTTTCTGCTGTTCTTGGTTCACTGGTTGTTCCTGATGATAAGGTTGTTTGTATGCTCTGCCAAAAAGAATGTGCACTTATCAAGTGTGGTGAATGCAAGCTCCAGTATCTTTGCCCTGGATGTGATGATGTAGTGCATACAGATAACCCTTTGCATGACAGAGAATATTGGTCCAAGGGATTTTCCCAGTACCTGCCACCAACACAAGGTGTTTCATATGAAGGAAAACTTATTTATAAAGGTATAAATAATTAATAATTGTGTCAGGCAGTTCAATTATTTTATTTTATTGATACTGTGCATAATAACATTATTATATACTGTATGGTGCATAATTTTTCTGTATAATTATGTATTCTAGAGAAAAATATGGGGTATTGTATAGTACAGGCATGAAATTAAATATTTTCAGTTCATTCAAGAGGGATATTGGGATTTTAAACCTGGTATCCAATGCATATCAAAGCCAGTCAGTTAAATCAGATAAAATGGTGGAATTTTGCAAACTGTCACACAAATGCTACCATTATATTTGGGAATTATCCTTTTAGGATACTGGTCTCATTATATTTAATATCAAAATGTAAAACCTAGACCATGTACTAACTGCAATTAAATTTCAAGTAACTACTGAACAGTAGATAGAGTTTGAATCACAAATAGAAATATAACCCACTCCTTCAGTCACTGCAATTTTGTCCTAATGTTAGGTTTAGGAATGTTCATCAGTCAGGCTTGTATTTATTTATTTAACTCTGCCAACTAGGGCAGGGTCACCATAACAGCATTTACATAGCACAAATTACTGTGGGCCCTTTTTATCTAACCCACCCTGTCAACTTTCCATGTGGGAGGAAACTGGAGTACCCGGAGAAAACCTTTCGCAGAGCATTGACATTTTACTCTTTTTGCACAAGGACTGGGTTTGGGTTGCACTGAGAAAGTTCTCACTGAGATTTGAACCTGCGACCTTGAAAGGCAAGTGCGCTTACCTAATCACTTCACCGTCAAAGCCTCCAGGTAAACTGTCTAGATACGAGAATGTTGTAACACTGCATGTCCAGATACGAGGTTGCATCATATACATGAATTTCCATGAAATTGTTTTCATCAATTGATTATATATAGTATATACCATATATTTTCCAGGTATACTGTATGTCTAAATGTAACACAAATGTGAACATTTGTTGGTATATACAGTAGCTTGTGGCCAGTTTGTCTTGATGTTTGGTATTATTCAGTAAATAAATACAGTAATTTTAGAAATTAATGATACTGTATTTGGTGAGGAAATTGAACTTGATTAATTAATGGTTATTGTATGATTACATGTATCCACTGTAAATCCTATATTTGATACAAGTCATGTACATGTCAGATTTTTTTTTTTTTCTAGAGCGTTGTTGTCCATTCATGTTTCAAGACCATTGCAAATCCTGTGGAAATGCAGCCTTGAAGCAATGTATTTCAGATGAGATGGTCATGTTAATCACTATGAAAGGTACTTACAGTATTATTTACACACAATATACGTATTAATAACTTACTGACCGAGAGTGAGGGCAGTACGGGAAAATATCCAACCAAGGTCTTGCTGTATTGACCGAGCGATGATGAGCGAGGTCAATACAGCAAGACCGAGGTTGGATATTTTCCCGTACTGCCCGAACGGTTGAGGTCAGTAAGTTTTTTATTATATGGCATTGTACGTTTGTAAAAAATGGGAAAAAAGGTCACACGAGGGCAAAGTACAAAGTCCGAAACATTTGCAAAAAAGAACAATTGTTAAAAATGTTCTCAAGCTTGGTTAGTAAAACTACTCTACAGCACTTTTTATATAGAATACTAACACAGTTGGACAGTATTTCAAGAAAATATGAGGTATTTCGTCATTTAATCAAAAACAAAGACAACAAATATGAAAACAATAAAATTAATAAACAGTATAGGCTGTTGGCCAAAATTATTTTGCTTTGTGGCACCCATGTGGGAAATACTTGGTTTGGGGTTTATTTGAAAGGCATATTATACCAGGTTCATCACTACCAAAAAAAGTTCCCAAGCAAAAAAGTTGCCCAATCCCGAGAAAATGGGTGATCAATGATTATCCTCTATTAAATTGTATTACAGCAAAAAAATGGGAAATTCTGTATTCATGCAATTACCATAAAAATGACTTGCATCATCGGACAGCGTACAAAAAACCGCATATAAGACTTTTAAACAGTTTTTTGATTTTTCATATAAGTCTTTGAGTTATTGCTGTTTTAAATGTGAAAATTGGACCAAAAACTCGCAATAAGGACTGGGTACTAGGTCTAAAACGCGTTTTTGACAGGTATAACTCGAAAACAATTTTAGATATAAAAAACTGTTTAAATGTCTTATATGTAGGTTTTTGTAAGCTTTCTGATAATGCAAGTCATTTTTGTTGTAATTGAATACAAAATTTTACACTTTCTTGCTGTAATACAATTTAATAGAGGATAATCACTGATCACCCATTTTCTTGGTGTTGGGCAAGTTTTTTGCTTGGGAACTTTTTGTGGTAATTAAGCATCTATGGTACTATGAATTGAACCACAGAAAATCTATTTCCCAGGAGAGTGCCACGAAATTGCTTTTCTAGGCACTTTTTCGCACAACAGCCCACAGCCTACAAGTACGTTTTTAGTTCGCTTCATCTCATAAATATATCTCTTTTTATCGAAAAAACCCAGAAATTTTCAGGGAAAAAATATAAATCTGTGGCTGCTTTAGTTGTATTTTTTATTTAGGATGGTGTCAAATTCCTCGGCTCTCTGCAAATAAGATTTGCAGCTCTTCACAAAGTCAAAACACGCTATTCCTGACTTCTTTAATAGCTATGAACATTGTAAAATTTACCTTGTAATTTCGACTTTCGCTAACAAAAACATATTGAGAAAGTTCTTTAACCAAAGAAGGTGCTCCTTTTCTTTAGTTTAGGTATATTTTTCTTCGTTTTGAATAGTTTTGAAAGACTTTTAGACACTTTTTGCCGTTTGAAACTCGGCTCTTGTCGCAGGGCAATAAAAATTGCGTATTGCCCGTGGGCAATACGGGAAAATCCTGCCTCGTCAGCAGCCAATCAAATTGCGCGATTCATCAAAACAAATGCTTGCCATATAATAAACTTTTCTTATTGCATGTGCAGACTTGTGAAAAAATGTTACATGTACTATTAATATAGTTATGTACAGTTATAGTTTGTTATAATTTTTTTAAATACTGTACAGTACATATAAATATATTTGAAATAGTGATTACAGGTAATGTGCCATTGTTAGGAAGAAAGCACATCAATCATAATTATGATGTTAAGTGGCTCATGCAATCATTTTGCTATGTATCACTTCTTAGGGCGCTATGATCTTCGCTGGTTTGGCTTACTGTGTGACGAATGTGGGATAATCCAGTCACCAATGTCCATGAAGAACATTTTGAGAAATGGCTTTTGGCCTGGTTCGCCTTGTAATATCAATTACTTATTTGACCAGGAAGTATTTCGGGTGTGGGAGGCCTTTCGCATGCGGATGCCAGGATCATCTGAATCTGCTTTTATCAAAGCTTTGGAGGATATATCATTGCTCAGGGGAAGGGTAATTTTCATAATCTTAGTACAGTATTTGTTTTGGTTTGCGGAAAACATTACATTAATATTTGATACAGTATGAGCTTACAGATTAAAAGCTTTGCAATTATAATGATATATATGATGTTTCCACAAACCAAAACAAAACAAATATAACTAAAATTATCAACATGCAAAACTACAAGGAGGTTATGACTACATCGTTTTGTTAGCCAGTCTGGCTAACAAAAAGATGTAGTCATAAGGCAGTATTTGACTGGAAACTTCTCTCAGACTGACTCTCACAATGCAATTTTGGCCAATTAGTTTATTTATTTAAATAGTACTAATAATATTATTACGTCTTGAATGGTTCTTTTTATTTTGTTTTTAATGTTCATCTTGTTAGAATGGTACAATAAACCCAACAACATTTAGAAAAGCTGTATCTGAATGGCGATACTGCCAACACGAGATAGATAAGCTGCAAGGTATCTGTTGGTTGGATTGTCCTCTATGTCATGTTTCACAACATTCGGCCCATGTAGATGGTAACCAGAAACTATACAGATTTAAGAATGTCCCAAGGTATTGTGCAATTCAGTACAATACGAGTTTTTTGTAAACCCTCTCAATAATAAATTAATAATGTCCATTTACAATTTAGGTTAATTTGCAGATGCATGTATGTGTAGTGTATCATCGCAATTACCTACATGTACATGAATCTTCATGATGTCTTCTATCAGTTAACATAGTGAGTGGTACTCTGCATAGGCGTTGGAAGATCGATAAGTGGAAGGGGGGACCATATTCATATATTCGTGTTCACAGACCTTAAAAACAATCGATTTCAAAAGAAATTAATAATGCAAAACACCAATATATGAATATGGTAACACACACCCCCCCCCCCC